>SNQJ01S0127552.1:0-23593 GCA_010110895.2 Picea sitchensis
GTGTATTAATCACTCCTTAGGATTTTTATTTTTATTTTCATTGATTCTTAATTTGATTTATTTCATCCCCTCGTCATTTAATTTAAGATTTTAGTTTTCAGTCTTCACACTCACTTAGACTTAGGTTTAGTTAAATATTTATTTGCAAACTCCTAGACCCTCAGAGATTATGCTTAATAAATTAATTCTTTAGTTAATTAATTAATCAGTTAATTAATTTGGCAGCTGCTTAAGATCTAAGGTTTAACATTTGCTCAAGTTTTCTAGGCCACCTAGATTCATGGACTCATTTTTTTTTATACTGTGAAGTGTCCTTCAAGACGCACTTCATGCTCCAAGGGTGCCACTCTTCTTTGATTAAAATTTTAATTACATGACATTTCCTTCAAGATGCACTACGTGATCCAAGGGTGCCACTCACCTTTGACTGGTTTTGGTAGTTTTCCAACCCTTGGATTCAATACTCTATTTAGGCAACCTTATGAGAGACTAAGGGCCTCTAAGAAATAAGGGCCCTTCCTTATTTCTTCCCCTTAGAATCTTCGTGAGTGACTGTCTTAGTCTTCCCTCATGACATCGTGGATCTCTCGAACTAGGTAATTTTTAACCTACAATTCGAGCCACGACAGGAGTGCTAGTAGGTTGTGACAGGGTTGCTGCCACACCTCTCCCTCAATATCTAGTTTTTGTGCATGGCTCCTTTACTCCCTATGTGAGTCTGATTAGAAATAAATAGTCATCCTGCATCCATCAACAAAACATTGTCAATGATTCATAAACAACTTCATAATATACCTGATCATATGTCACATATTCATAAATAAAAATACCCAAACCAATATAGTCCACTCCCTGACTCGATTCATAGTCCAAGGAGGTCCATTGATGTCAGTGGCATCCTCAATCTGTCAAGTGTCCTGGTGTCCTGCACACTCAGAGGTAACTCATCAATAGAATCTGCCAATACATACATATCAAATAACATAACATGATAACCCATCAACATCATTATAAGAATCCATAAGAGAACATACAACCATATGCTAAAACCGGATGACTTGCATGCAAGTGTCCTCAAGAATAATTCAATAAAATGTGCTCGCAAGAGAGATATGTTACAAACAACAAAGATTGAATCCATTACAACAATGTACTTGTTAAAATCTCAATAGATCACTTCTAGGAATTGAACCTAGGCGGGGAGAATAACAATCATTCCTCTCAACCCCCAAACTAATCCCAATTAACAAGATAAATTATATCTTATTTTTACTTACATCATATTTTAATTATATAACTATTGAAACCTTACAACATGTATTTATTGGAGCATTCTCATATGAAAACATAACTATTATGTAATAAAAGTTCAAAATTCCTAATTCAAATAAAAGGAATACTAGATTTTAAAAAAGAAATTCAAGAACACATTCAAAAGGGTAAACTCTATTTTATATCATTAAGTCAATTCAATACATTGCAATTTGAAACGAAAATATGATTTGTGTCCCATTGCATTTTATTTTGGACATACACTTTAGCTTAGGATTATGCAATGGTTTTTTCTTTGGTTCCTGCATGTTTTTTTTCAGGGTATATGTTGTGCAACATATGA
The DNA here is from genome assembly GCA_010110895.2 of Picea sitchensis. Lineage (NCBI taxonomy): Eukaryota > Viridiplantae > Streptophyta > Pinopsida > Pinales > Pinaceae > Picea > Picea sitchensis. Next base: position 1,616 of record SNQJ01S0127552.1, read on the forward strand.
TTAGTGGTATATCATTAATAATTTTAATTAACATAGTTTGTGGAGATGCATTTAGGTAACCATGATACATTTTGGCATAATTTATTTATGTAGTGTTTCTCTACCTAAATAGTCACATATTCATGTTTTGACCATTCGTTGCATTCGTCACATTGAAAGAAACAAAGTAGGGTGCAAAGTTTCATGGTATTCTAGGTCCATGTGTTATGATTACAGGAAAAGTAAAGGCATTCCTATGGTTTATTATTTAGTCAAATGTTTTATTATTATTGGAAAGCAAGTTTTATTATTTATGTTCTATGTTGATACTGAAATATTTTGTTCTCTAATAAGCTAATCACATGATATTTTCTTAGGTAATAAACTAATCACATGATGTTTACTTAGGTGTACAAGTGATTGAATGGTATATTAAATTTTATTATATGATTGGGTAATACTTGAGTAAAATGATCATATGTAATTTTTGTTAATATTATGTGATTGCTTATAGATATAGTGTTAAAAATTTGATGGTTGAATGATATGTCACACAGCCTTCATTTAATTCTCTAATTATTAAGATTAGTTCCTAATCGTCCATATACTTATGTATGTAGAATACATTTGATTAGAGGTTAAGTTCAAATAATTTGTTTTTTGGGGGTCATATTAACTAAGGTTCTTTTGGTGATGGTTAATAATGTCACATATTTTAACACTTACTTAGCATGGAGAAAGAAATACTAATTGTAAATACCCCTATCATTGCGACAACATGTGACGCATAACAAGTGAAATTTTTTTTTAAAGCAAGAAGGTAACCACGACAACAGTCAATCAATGCAACTCGATGACGAACACAACGCATGCAATTCAGGCAACATAAAACTTAATGACCCAAGATACTAGAATATCATGCAACTGGATGCAACATACGAAAAACAGTTAGACAAAATAAAAACGACTACCTTCCCATCCTACCCTGCAAGGTTAGGACCTCTAGGACACATAAGAAATGCTCAAGCCTAGGTTACCATCGATTTTGACCATTTAAGGTCTCAAGGCTGGCGACTATTCTATGAAATAAGGAGGTGTCTACATCCTACCCGACACACACAAGATCACACCTACTAAGCTAAAAGACAGCATCAATCAATCCAAACACAATGACTTCAACGACCAGGAGCTAGAACCTTCCCGGGGAGCGAGAGACAATCACAATAAATGTTACAAAAAAAAGTACAACCATAAATACAACAACATAATCCCCATCGAGAGGCGCATGACCATAAGCCAGGTTCCATATGAGATTATTGATCAATGTGCGCCATGACCCAATCACAAGGCATCATGTCACCACATTGCGACAAGGCGCTAGGAACCCATGCACAAACAAAATAATTCTAAACCTTCAACCCACCATAAAATCCAACGAGCCTGAAATCCAACTTGTACTGTCATACATTATACGATGCCATTAGACGAAGGTTCTCTAAACAATAAAGTAAAAAGAATGTAGGGTGAATATATTCGATACAATTAAGTTGGTGCAACGAATAGAAGTAAATAATTAACAATTCATCATCATAAGGACTCATTCACATCATAAGTAATCACTCTCCATCTAAAAGTGAAAGCATCTAACCATCTTTAAGTAACATATACTTTCCATTCAAGGGTTTATTATTCCAGTAACTCATATATAAATTTTAATTCTCATGTTCTAAATTCTTACAAGGAAATCAACTCTTAAAATGCAAGGAGTAAAAAGAATGGGGCCACACATCGGGCACCCTTACTCAATGTCATGCAAGGTGCAATATTTATTGACTAATTCACGACAAAACATAAAAATTGCTTAAGCAATATTTATATAATTAACCATCAACCCATCATTAGATAAATATTATAAGATCATGACCATCATTGAATCATCACCTTTCAAAACAATTATATCCTAACATCCAAATTAATTTATACTAATGCTCTAGAATGACATTAACAAAGTTTTTTTTCTCCGAGCCCATATGTTTTAATTTAAAACTATAATTATGATTACCCATTAATATAAATAACTATTTTCAATATCCTATAAATTATTTATCAACATGTTTTACACATAAATACTGATGGTCGATGACCCATGGGCGTTTAATTATCACTTGGTCATGGGTGGTGAATTATCACCTTGACAGTACAATCCTGATTTATGTGATCATGGGTAGCATAACCATATAATTATAAAATTTAAGGTATGTTTTTGGAATGCGAGTCTTGTACTTCAGTGTATTTAGGAAGTTGGCATTTCATCTATAGGGCATATAAAAAATTAGTAGAGAAACCTCCCACGATCTAATGATATCTTCTACAAGGGGCGTGTTGGAAACCTTTTCAAGGAGTTGTCCTTTCGAGTCCTTCCACTTTTTCAATGAATCATCGTAGATTCATTCCACTAGAATTGTATTTTATTGAATCCAGACTCCCTAGTATAAGATTTGGAGCAATACAGTAAATAGAAATTAGATTCCAAAACAAACTCTAAGGAACAAATTCCTTTGAATCATAGAACATCTTAAACCACTAACAAAGCAAGTCTACTGATTTCAGGGTTTATCGTATAACTCTCCAGGTAGGTGCATCATCCTTTATTATTACCATTGAAAAGCAAATGAAAATGTTCCTTCCAAGTATTTAGTAAATAATTTGGAATTTTTGGAAAGCAACAAAACCAGAAACCTGGACAAACTATGAAAAGACTCTGGGTCTATTAATATTGTAGAAATTTAAAATTCAGTACTACACCATGTCCTCTATTTTTCAACACATCTACAGTGTCTACTATGCCATTCTTAGTTACAGAGAGTCATGTCATAGATCTTGTGCTGCCATATAGTTCTCCCATGCAGTTTTATTTTATTGCAGGATTACAACGTTGCGAGAGAAGTTGTCGTAAATGTTGGATGATTTTTCTTAGACCCGACATCAATTGGGAAAAATTGAGTTTTGTAACAAACCCAACAGGAAGAAAAAAATTTCAGGGAAAAAAATGAAACACAGTCCCACAATTTGAATCGCAACACAATCAAAGATCAAAACAGGCAAGGTTGGGGTCCTGAGCAAGAAGCAAAGGAACTAGATTGCTAATTACCATAGATTGTACATCAATTTGTTGTCAACAACTTCAACCAGCTGTTCCAAGAAAGAGAAGATAAAAGGTTAATGTTGATATCAACGAGGAATCCTATGAGGTTAAGGCACTCCAGTAACAAGAATCCTGTCACTTCTGTAGATTAAGGTAAACATTTTAGCCGAGCAGGGCCAAGGATTGGTTTCTAGGGGAGGCAGTGAGATTTCCACATCAACATATCATAAAGTATTAAAGGTTGTGCATGCCTTGAATCTTTAGGAAATAGTGAATGTATTAGGTGTTGAAGATGAACGACGAACCTAGTTACCATAGAATTGGTGGAGGGCACTATCTAGTTTCTTTAAAAAAAAACTAAAACATTGAGAACCAAGTAATCTGACATTTTTGGAGGAAAACAACCTTTTTTGGATTTACCAACTATGGTGCAGGAATATCGTATCATAAAAATCAATCAATATTCATATACATGTAATTAGAACCAATATCGAAGGAATTTACACACGCGTACTGTCACCAAAGGTGTATAGCTTGAGTCGTTGTCCCATGAGTGTGATTTGTCCAGCTCTCGCTTGTCAACCGATAAGACCTCACTGGTACCTACCAGCCAACACTAGGGGTAATATTCTTCCCCTTGAACCCCCCGAGTCGTAAAGGGGCCACACACACATTACCAGAGAATGTTATCTCCGAGCTCGCCTCGCAAGGTTGAGCTACCACTCATTATCCAAGCTGGGTATCCCAATTCCCACAAGATAAATTTAGTCAAGATAGAATTCTGGCAGCTTAACCTTACACAAACTAGGCATGATCCATAATCCTCCCATGCCATCCTTTTTGTAAAGTTTTCAATTGATTAGTTTCCCAAACCCTTATTAGATTCCTTTTTCATTTATTTAATTAGGAAAAACCTCCCCCGTACACATGTCGCCCAATCCCCTAGTTGCACTAGAAAATTAATTAAATTTTCCTATTTCCCTCACCCACCTAAAAGTGTTCCTAAAAACGTTCCTCGGTGTCCCATTATTCCCTTACAATTTTAAATGACTTATGCCTTACTTAAATCCTAGTTGAGTTCATAAATAGAAAGTTCCAAGTCTAGATTGCTTACTAAGTTAGACATTCCCCTTTTTCTTTAAGTTTCCCATTTTCTTTAAGTTTCCCTTTTTCTTTAAGTTTTCCCCTTTTTAACTAAGTTCAGAATTAGCAAGTTTAGACAAACAACCATTTACCCTCTTTTGATAAATAAACCTTCATTAAAAATTTTACTTTAATTAATAAAGCTTGAATTTTCTTTACCCCCTTCTTGTTATATGTCTAATTTTATTTTTTTTGTTCAAGGGTTCTACTTAGACCTAGGTTTTAAATTCACTAGTCTTGGCGATAGTTCTTAAGGGAAAATTTGTTATTAAAATTTACTCATCACATCATTCATTTTAAGGCCAACCAGGCCCTACGGAGGCATATTTTTCTAGGCACTAGGTTTATTAACTTACCATAGTTAAAATCGTGACATGCCCTTCAGAACGCACTACGTGCTCCAAGGGTGCCACTCGCCTCTGGACTGAATTTGGTAGACGTCAAACCCTGGAGTCAATACTCTGTCAAGTGATCTTGTGGGAGACTAAGGGCCTCTAAGGAATAAGGAACCTTCGTTATTGCACACCCCTTAGAATCATCGTGAACGAATGTCACAGTCTACCCTCACAACATCGTGGGTCTTCTCGAATTAGGTAATCGTTAGCCTATAGTTCAAGCCACAATGGGAGTGCTAGTAGGTTGTGGTAGGGATGTTTCCACACCTATCCCTCAATGTCTCTGGTTGTCATGCATGAACCCTTTACTCCAAATGTGAGTCTGGTCAGCAATATATCATTAGCCTTCATCCATCAATGAAATATGTTAGTGATAACAATCAACATCACAATATCTAATTATATGTACATATGTCACATCAACAAAATTCAAACCCTAACAGTCCACTCCTTGACTCGATCCGGATTCTAAGGAGTTTCATTGATTCCTCGACATCCTCTAACATCTAGAGTCCTGCACACTCAAGAGAACCCAATCAATATCACCTGTTGATGTAAATATAAAAAAACAACATATCATTAAATCCACAATATCTCATAATCATAATCAAAACAACCAATCGTATAATGACCCGGATCACTTGCACACAAGTTTCCTCAAAGAATAAGTTCACTCAGTGCGCACAAGAGCGGGATGTTACATACACCCCCTCTTGTTTTAAACTTCGTCCCAATTTTTCACAATATGTAAGTGTCGAAATAAAGTGTATCACAGTATCATATGTCTAGCTATCAAATAAAAATGGAAACTGTTGACGCATATCATATGCATCTTCCCAGGTCGTCAAGTGTGGACTATAGTTGTCCCATTGGACCTTGATTGATCTACTGTTCGATGCCACAGTTGTCGAATGTGATGGTCTAGGATGCATATTTTCTCCTCCATGAGTGCACCCTTGTCTAATACATGCAAGGAACTCATGTCAATAACATGTGTAGTATCACTAACATAATGTCTCAAAATAGATACATGAAAAACATCATGCATGCACCTCAAAGAATCAGGCAAGGATAGTTGATAGGCCATGAGACCCTTCTTTTCCACAATGTTGAAGGGTCCCACAAACCTAGGAGAGATTTTAAAACCCTTTCCAAACTTGATCGAACTCTTATGCAGTTTCACCTGCAAGAAGAATCGATTGCCAACTTCATAACTACGGTCGACACGATGCGCATCACCATAAATATTCTACTGATCATGTGCTTCCTTGATCCTTTGTATTATTGTTTGCATTTGATCTTCCATTTTTTGGATCGCTTCTGGTCCCACCAGGACCCTATCCTCAAGTCGATCCCAAATCAAAGGCATATGACATGGTCGCCTATAAAGAAACTCGAAAGGCACCATTTTAATGGTGCTTTGAGAACTGTTGTTATATGCAAATTATACCAGTGGCAAGAATTCTTCCCAATGCTTCTATTGGTCCATCACGTACATACGCAACATATCCTCCAAGATTTGGTTTGTTCATTCGGTCTTCCCATCTATCTCTGTGTGATACAGAGTACTAAAGTTAAGTTGGGTTCCCAAGGCCTCTTGCAAAATAGTCCAAAATCATCCTATAAACATCAATATTCTATCAGATATAATCCTCTTAGGCACGCCATGCAACATCACAATCTCATTGATGAAAAATCTAGCTATGTCAGGTGCCTGATACGTCGTATGAACAGGAATAAAATGAACACTTTTCGTCAGAGTGTCGACTACCACAAAAATCGAGTTGTGTCTCCTTGCCTTCAATGGAAATCCAACAATCAAATCCATTGAAAGGACCTCCCATTTTGGTTCTGGAATAACGTGTGGTTGTAGTAATCCTGCCAGTAGTCTATGTTCAACCTTCACCTACTGACACTCTAGACATCTTTCCACATAGTTGTCTATGTCTTCCTTCATTACTTTCTAGAAGAATAAGGGTTTAAGGTCTGCCCTCATCTTCGTGACTCCAGAATGATCCATGTACACTACTCTATTGGCCTATTTTAGGATCAAACTCCTCAACTCGTCATTGGGCGGTACATAAATTCAAATTTTAAATCTCAATAATACGTCATTGTCCACAGTAAATCCCTCAAATTTTGGTACCATCATTGTGTTTTTTCCGATAAAATCCTTGACCTCTTTGAACCAGTCATCGTCGCACTATAAAGTTAGACTCTTTTCATGTTGATTCGTCTGAAGAGGTATCACTGAAAATATGTGTGGTCTCTGACTCAATGCATCAACCACTCTGTTCACTGTTCCTTTTATGTAAGTAATCTAAAAATCGTACTTGCTAAGAAATTTTGACCAATGTCATTGTCGAGCATTCAAGTCACTTTGTGTAACGATGTAATGTAGAACATAGTGGTCCATTTTTAATTCAAATTTTCCTATAATAAGGTAGTGTCTCCAAACCCTCAAGTCATAAACAATGGCTAAAAACTCCAAATTGTGTGTCACATAGTTCTCCTCATGCCTTCTCAACTTTCTCGAGATGTAAGAGATCACTCGATTGTCTTGCATCAAGACTCCACCTAAGCCTTCCTTGGATGTGTCAGTGCATACCAAGAAGTCTACGTCCATGTCAGGGACCTTTAGTATCGGTGTCATTGTCAAAATCTCTTTGAGCCTCTGAAATTCCTCCATGAATTTCTTGGTCTAAACAAACTTCTTGTCCTTCTTCTGCAATTCCATGATCGGATTTGCTATCTTCGAAAAACCCTTGACGAACTGTTGATAGTATCCTGCTAAACCCATGAAGCTACACACTTCTGGGATATTTGTTGGTGTAGGTCATTCCATAATAGCCTCGACCTTTTCTTGATCCACAACAATACCTTCACCGAAGATGACATGCCCTAAGTAGTGAATCTTCGATTGATAAAACGAGCATTTCGACAGCTTCCCCCAAAAAATGTTTTCTCATAGACATTATAGTACCATGTGCAAGTGCGCATCATGATCCTCCATTGTCTGAGAGTAAATAAAAATATCATTAATGAATACTTTGAGAAACTTGTATAAGTATTCACAGAACACCCCATTCATCAAACGCATAAATACCCCTGGGGCGTTCACCAGTCCAAACGGTAAAACAATAAACTCATAATGTCCAAACCTCGTCTTAAAGGTGGTCTTAGGGATGTTGTCCTCCTTGATCCGTAATTGGTGATACCCTGATCTGAAGTCGATCTTTGAAAACACCATCGTTCCTTTCATCTGATCAAACAGATCATCAATCCTTGGAAAAGGATACTGATTCTTGATTGTTTCCTTGTTCAATTGACGGTAGCCAATGCAGATTCTTCACGACCCATACTTCTTCCATATGAAAATAAGAGGTGCACCCCATGGTGACATACCTGGATGAATAAGTCCTAGGTCCAACAACGCCTTCAGTTGCATTTTCAACTCTTTTAACTTAGGGGTCGACATCCGATAAGGAATTATCACTATCGGTTTAGTTCCTGGTTTTAGGTTGATGGTAAATTCCAATTCCCTCTCCAATTCTATCCCAGGTAACTCCTCGGGGAAGACATCTGCAAACTCTCACACCACTGGAAGGTTTTCTAGACCTTTTCCTATGCCCTTCGCATTTAACACAAGGATTGTATATAACTTACATCCCTTGCAGATCCTCTTACATAGCTGCAAGGAAGAGATGATGCCCAGGGAAAATCCCTGGTTCTGACCTACAATCATGTGTCTATGTCCCTCATCATTGACCAAGCTCAACCATTTCGTCTTACAACTAAGTATCGCCTCATGTGATTCCAACCAATCCATATTGATCATGACGTTGTAAGATCCTAATATCATGACGTACAGGTTGGCCCTCATGAAAAACGTTCCCAGGTTAAGGCTACATCCCGTAACCTTCCCTCCAACCTTCTGTTTGGCTCCCAAATCCATTTCTACAAATCTAAACTCGTCATGTTTGACTGCCTTTACCTTAATTATTTTTAGCGTTGCACCAAAAATAAAACTCTCTGTAGCACCTGGATCTATCAAAATACTAAGGGTTTGGTCAGCGACGATACCCGACGTCTCGAGCATGGTTGACCAGTGCTTTTCCTGGTGGTTATTCACCACTGCATGAATCTGATGGGCCTTGCCCAAATATCCCATGGTAGTGGGTCCGATTGATCCAGATGCTCTGGTCCTCTCCACTAGGAAGTCACACTGGGAATGTGGCTCTCCACATGTCCAACACCCTTTCTTCAGTCCAGTACTCCTGGTACCTGAAGTAGAAGATGATGGCCCATCGGCCTGGAACCCTGGTCTTTTCTACTAAACAAGCCTAAAATGTTGTTGTTGCAGTTGACCCTACAACTAGTGCTTTGGTCCTCTATAAGGAGTCCACTGCTGAGGCATCGATCACCATGGTGTAGTGTATGTGGATCCTCTCTGAGTGCTTTGAAATCCTGGTGAATGTCTAGATGGTGTCTGATGGTGTAACACACCAGATGAAACCTATCTCGCTGGTCTCGTTGGAGTCCTACTCTGACCCCCTCTGATAAGCTCCTCCTCTTATATGAGGGCCTTCTGGACAACATCATGCAAGTTTTGAGGCATCAAAATCCTCACCTTTGCATGAATGCTAACGTTAAGTCTGAACAAAAACTTGTTAATCTTAAGGTTCTCGGTATTCAGGTGTGGAGCATACTGAAGAAGCTCCATGAAATGAGCCTCATACTCAGGCACTGTATGGCTTCCTTGTCGCAAGGAGTTGAACTCGTTGAGATACCTCTCCCAGAACCGTTCCTCGAACAATTCCCATGACACATCTTCAATTGCCATGTTCAATTGCGGTAAGAGCCTCTTCCACCATAGAAGAGCGCTTCCCTTCAGTTGAAAGACCTCCATTCGGACCTTCATGTTGGAGGTATAGTCGCGAAGTGAAAATCACATCACCATATTCTTCAACCATGCCTCGGCAACTGCATCATCCGGGGCACAAAATAACTCGTGAAATTTGACCTTCTCGAGTTCGCGGTGAATGCTACCAGTACCGACCGAAGTGCGCGGTGGACACTCAAGAGGTGTCGACGCCTTGGCCTCATCTCTATCCAAATGATTGATCAATGCCTATTGGGCTCGTGATATGATCAGTTTTATGATAGTTATTAGACACTTTTTCCAAATGTATATATGTGTTTTTCATGTTTTGGAGAAGCTTTTTGAAGAATTTTGTGCCAAAACGGTATGATCTACACCATGTACATAGGATTAGTGTTTAATGTCGATATTGAGTATAATTCATCATGTTTTTATGTTTCCAAAGATCTAATTCACGGTTTTTGGTGTTAAACAGAAAAATCGCATTACGTTTTTGCTTCCGACACTCCATCCAGTACTCCATCCTGTACTCCATCTGGTACCCAGTCCAGCACTTCATCCAGCACTACGTCCTGCACAAAAATGGTGGGCGATTTGACAGTTATGGTATTACGGCCAATGGTGGGTGAATTAGGAACATGGGTTTTTTTCGTGCTTCCCCCCTCTAGCTACTGAAATCTTGACAACTCAGTTTAGGTTTTTTAGCAGGGCGATTATTGGCTCGCTCTATTTCGACAGTTAGGGCACCATTAATGTAATTTGCCTTTTTTAGAAGTGGTTTGACCCTCCAGTGGTCGACCACTTGGTCTGTAAATCTTATAAATACCAATGTGGTGGTCAGATAGAAGTTAAGCAATAGAAGAACCAGTGTATTGGAGACAAACACGATTTTACTCTGTTTTGCCATTTTTCATTGCCAAAATTATATAAAACTGTGTTTTTGAGTTTTAATGGTGAAATCGATTTGCTGAGTTCATGGTGTGCCTTTAAGAATAGACCACGACTTGTTGGGGGGGGCATCAAAATTCTGGTAATTGTTCTTTAAGTTATTTATTCATTTTATAGATTAGATGCCTCTTGTTTATTTCCTGTACATGCATTGTTACTTTTCCTTTGTTATTTAATTTGTCGTTGTAGTTTAATTATTTTAATTCTCTTTTGCGGGTTAGTATGAAGGCTTGTGTTAATATGAGTTGATTATGTAGTTAGGAACGAATTTGCAAATTCATACACTAACCCCATGTGCAATTAAAAGTTAGATTGTGTTTTATTCATGCTTTTAGAATCAAGTTTAAAACAGAGTTTGAAATAGAGTAGAACATAGTTTTATTTCATGTTTTCTTTACCAAGGATTTGATGGATGGATAGGGTTAGCTTCATTTTTTTTAATTATAGATTGTTTATTCCATTTTTATGTATATCTTTCTTAACTAGTTGTTGGTTAATGTATTCCTTAGTTTACCTTTTATATGTCATGTTTTAATTCATGTTCTTAAGCACTTTATTTCTTGCATTTTGAATTATTAAAATAGATATAGCATAGTTTCATTTTATGAAATTTCTTTCCTAGAATTAGATTGCAATTACAATTCTTAGTTAATGATTTAATTTAATTATGAATTTTGCATACATAGCATAGAGTACAATTGTAATCTCATTATATTGTTGATGGTTAATAATTCCATGAATATGCAGGGTAATTGACGATTGTTTCCGTAATGGCTAAATTTTCATTGGATTTTTTAATCCATACCTTTCACTTTTCTATTGATATCATTATTGATCTTATACTACTTGACTTATATTTTGTTTTCAAGTTCCATCGAGATATTATAAGACACCAAAGACATTCACACAACCACCAACATTATATTTGAGTTTTCATAGGTTAAAAGAAAGTTTCTTGCTTTCATAGATCGGAAGGAAAGTTCCACTTATAAAATCCACAGACCGATACCAAAAAATAGGAGGCATCTCAACTTAAAGAGATAAAATAGTCTCTGAAGGGACTAACACAAAGAGCACTATAGAATAATAAATTGAAGCACCAATCTTATCGGGACAGAAGGAAAGAACACTCGATCCTTCTGCAGAATCAAACAATACAACCTTTGATTTTACACCACCACTAGGAAATCCTAACTTTGAGGACATCATAGACCCTGAAAAAGTGAATCTTTTGTTTGGTAGTTCAACCAATGTAATTATCTCTCAAAATGACACAGAAGCTTTGGCACCAATAGTTTCAACTGGCTCGAGTAGAGTCCTAGACATCCAATCCATAGGAAGACCTTTCCATCAAAAGGAAACCTTGTTCTCTTCAAATATAAAACCACTTAGGTACTCTCTTTTTGGAAACCAAGCCAATATGGATGATCAAGAGGACCATAACAATGTAAGACATGGGGAGGAAGAAGAAACGGGAAACCAAACCGAAACTACCGTCGATTTTCCGATTTTAGACACCACTCCAAATGTCAACATGAAGAATATTCCTCTCTCAACACTACCTACCTTTTATGGTAAAACCAATGAATATCCAGACACAATCCTATTTGAATTTGACATCTTGTGTAGGAGCTACAACTATGTACAAGATGCCCAGAAACTAAAACTCTTTCCTGCCACCCTGAAAGACTCCGCACTAAGATGATTCATGGGGTTGGGAGAATCCAGTATTAGGTCTTGGGAAGCCATGAAAGAAATCTTTCTTAAGAATTAAAAAGACTACTGCAAGACCAAAGAGTCTCGTATTGAAATCTTTAAAATCCAACAGTTAGAAGATGAGACCCTTGAAGATTATATGGAAAGATTTGGTTATATCTCCTAGAAGTCAAAATACCATGACCTCCCAGAGGATGAAATTATGGCTCTTTTCCCTAAGGGAATTTCAGAAAAATATATAGATATTATTAAACTGATGGCATCAGGTGACATCTCCCATAAACCATTTTTCGAAATATGTGAAATGTGTAAAAGTTACTTAAGGAGTAGAGCCAAAACAAGAAAGAATGTTCAGAACCCTTGCAATAGAATATTAAAACCAGTTAGTTCAGGTGGTATTACAAGAGTAGAGATAGGGAACCTTTTGGAAAACTTAAAAAAAAATATCTTAAGCACAGTAGGTTCCCAGTTGGACACCCTAAAAATAAAAAAGAAATAGGAGGAGGAAAATGCAACAATAAGCATATATTGCCCAAGATGCAAGAGGAAGCATTCCTTAAGGGAATTCCCATTAGATAACATTTCAATTTGTGGCTTTTGTACAAAAGACCATGTGACTTAAAAATGTCCATCATTTCCCAGTTTATTAGCCATATATATGAGTGGAGATCCTGGGGAGTCTTCTTATGCACCTAGGATGCCATGGTAGCCTATGAACCAACCCACATACCCATATCTACAATCTCAAGTTCCACCCTATTATCAACAAAAACAATAGTGGAACTCACCAGGTTGGAAAAAATGGTCTACTCAGTACCAATATCCTTGGTTTCAAGGATGGAGAGGAGGACATAACCAAGGAAACCCTCAAGCTCCACCTATCCCTATGTCCAACCATCATTACCCTCATTTCCCACCGAACAGTCCATAGCTTCTGTCAGGTTTTGTTCCACCGCATTTACCTCCTATTCCACAACAACAACCATTACAATATCAAAATGAAAGCTCCCCGAGAAAAACACTAATACCAACACAACCAGTGTCGAATCCCAATAATAAGCCTCCTCAACCTCTTCACAATGTTGATATGCAGGCCTTCCTGACATATGTTATTACTCCTGTTCCATTACAGGAAATTCAACTAAGATCGGGGAACTTTCTGGAGAGGCAGAGACCTTCAGTAGTCATTCAAGAAGAAGAAGAAGAAGAAACCACCAAACAACCCATGGATGACACTAGGTGGGAAGATGTTATTATCTTGAAGAATCAAGAACCGAATCTTTCCAAAAATGAACCTTCACAAATTACGAAGGTACCTCCTTATCCAAACCGATTCATAATCGACAAACCTACCACCCGATCAGAATTTGACATTTTGAATGGATTGAAAAATATTTGTGTCAAGATTCCCTTGCTTCAGTGCATTAAAGACATTCCAATCTATAGTAAGGTAGTCAAATAATTGTGTATTAAGAATCCATGTAGGAAGAAAAAAGGACCCCCCTATACTACATTTGGTAGGAGGACTTTCTGAGTACATATCAGAGCAGCCAAAACTAGCAAAGTATGGGAACCTAGGAAACCTCGTAGTGACCATAACCATTAATCAGGTCTCCATTGGAAACACTCTCATAGACCTAGGAGCAACCATCAATGTTATGACCACTACTACCTTGGAACAATTACAGTTATAAACTCTTCTTCGGCATACCCCAACCATTTTGGAATTAGCATATAAGACTAGGGTTATACCTGAAGGAATTTTAGACGATATCATGGTTAGTTTAGCCTCATGGGAGTACCCAATATATTTTCTTGTCATTCACTCAAAGGATCCTGCCAAAGGTCATCCCATCATTTTGGGAAGACCTTGGCTAGCCACAACCAATGCATTTATTGGTTGTAGAGAAGGGGAAATGACCATCTCGAATGGTCTCTCTATCCAAAAGCTCACCATTTACCCTCCAACTCAACCTATTATGGAGAATATATGGTGGATTGAATGTCCATATGAGAACAAGGACTGGGAATAACTCATATTTCCAAGTGACCATGCATGGGCACTTCAGGAGGACACAACAAAAAATGGGCTAAACCAATTCATTTATGCTATCACATGTGTGGATTTTCCACAGTATTTTCCCCAATTTGAGTACATGTTTGGGGAAGAATTTCAATAACAATTAGACCCATCCATTTTGTCTTCGACATCTTTTATTTTTGAGATAGATGAGTCTGCCATGTCTTATACTATGCCCTACGAGATTAGTCTAGGGAAATTTTTACATATAAACTCCGGGCTAGATGCAGACCAACAAAAACAATTAGTATATATCCTTAAAGAAAAATCAGGAGCATTTTCTTGGGAATACATTGACATGAAGGGTATACACCCCAACACATGCATCCATCATGTATATACCCAGGGGGAAGTAACACCTGTTAGACAACCCCAGAGAAGGATGAACCCATATAGTCAAGGAGGAGATCCAAAAGTTGTTAAATGTTTTTCCCATCTCTGATAGTAAGTGGGTATCCCTGCTTGTAGTGGTTCCAAAGAAAGTGACTAGGAAATGGAAAATTTGTGTTGATTTCTAGGAACTCAACAAAGCCACTCTGAAATACTACTTTCCTCTCCCTTTCATTGACCAAGTTCTAGATATCTTGTCTGGAAAGAAGTATTTTTCCTTTATATATGGGTACAACGAGTACAATCAGATTCTTATAGCACCCGAGGACCAGGACAAGACTACCTTTAATTTTCCTTGGGACATCTATGCCTATAGGGTCTTACCATTTGGATTGTGTAATGATCCTGCCAAATTTCAACGAGCAGTATTAGGGATATTTGTCGATCTTATTCATGAATGTGTGGAGGTATACATGGATGAATTCACAGTCTATGGTAATACTTACCAGGAAGCCTTAGAAAACTTAGAAAAAGTCCTCATTAGATGCCAGGAAATGAACCTATCCCTAATTCATGAAAAATGAAAAATGGTGTTAACTGAAGGAGTGGTTCTAGGACATCATGCTTCGTCTGAAGGGATAAAATTCGATCTTGCAAAGATTGAGGTCATTGTTAGACTTCCACCCCCCAAGACTCAGAAAGAGGTGAGAAGTTTTCTTGAACATGCCGGATATTACCAACGATTTATTGAAAATTTTACAAAGATTGTTGCACCTATGTTTGGATTGTTAATAAAAGAAGTTGATTTTTTTTGGAATGAGCAGTGTCAAACTACCTTTGAAACCCTGAAAGCTAAGCTGTCTATGGCACCAGTTCTTAGAGGACCCAATTGGACTCTCCCATTTCATATATCCATTGATTCCTCCAACACCACAATAGGAGGGGTATTAGGGCAGAAAGAGGACCAACAATCCTATGCCATTTATTTTGTGAGCAAGAACTTGTCCCCTACTGAGTTGAACTACACAATCACTGAGAAATAATTCTTGGAATTTGTTCATGTTATTAATAAGTTTTTTCATTACATTATAGGTTATGAAGTATTCGTACATACAGATCATTCTGCCATTAGATTTCTCATGAACAAACCCATAACTAATGGCCGAGTGACTAGGTGGATTTTGTTATTGCAAGAATTTAATAACACTGTTCTTAACTGACTTGGAAAGGATAATGTAGTAGATGATTTTCTTTCCCGAATAAAAAATGAGGATGATGATATCCCTTTAGATGATAGTTTCCCAAATGAGCACCTCTTTTCCCTTTCTGTCAATACTCCATGGTTTGCAGATATGGAAAACTATCTGGCTACTAGGAAGTTACAGTCTCATTTGTCACCTCATGAAAAGAGAAAAATTATTACATAGAGTGCTAATTACTCTTGGGTTGGTCATGACCCATTTTTTGCATAGGTCCTGATTTTATTATTCGTAGATGTGTCTTAGAGGATGAGGTACCTGAAATACTACGAAGTTGTCATGATGGACCACATGGTGGCCATTTTTCTGAAAAACATACAACATATAAGGTGTTACATCCGGGTTACTATTGGCCTAGCATTTTCAAAGATGCTGCCAAGTATGTGAGAAGTTGTGATAGTTGCCAAAGTATAGGAAGACCTACGTCAGCTGAAAAAATTCCCTTGCATGCCCAAGTTATGATAGAACCCTTCGAAAAATGGGCCCTCGACTTTGTAGGACCAATTTCACCCATGTCCCGTAGGAAGAACTATATTTTGGTTTGTATGGACTATGTCACCAAATGGGTAGAGGAAAAAGCCCTATTCAGGGATATAAAGAAGTCTGTTGTCAAATTCATCTATGAAGACATATTTACCCGCTTCGGTGTCCCTCATGAAATTGTTACCGACCAAGGCACTCAATTCACTTCCAAGCTGATGAGAGAGCTAACTGAGAAATATGGGATTAAACACTGTAAATATTCTCCATACCATCTGCAAGTCAATGGCCAGGTAGAATCTACAAACAAATTTTTGGAAGCCATATTGACCAATACTATCCAATTACATCATCAGGATTGGGCTGATAGGCTCCCAAAGGATTTGTGGGCATACCGGACCACCTGGAGAAATACCACTGGGCATACCCCTTACGAGCTAGTGTACTGGAAACAAGTACTTTTACCAATAGAATTCCAGGTAAAGACCTTTGATATTGCTGCAGAATTAGGATTGCACCTGGATGAGGCTTAGAAGAAACGAGCCCTACAATTTAATGATTTGGATGAAATCAAGAAAGATTCCATCCAACGGACAATATTAGTCTGAAACCAGAGGAGCAAGTGGCATGACAAGTTTATTAAGAAGAAACACTTCCAACTTGGTGATTGGGCTCTATTGTTTGTTTCCCGATTCAAAACCTTCAAAGGAAAACTCACCACCCGATGGTTGGGCCCTTACAAGGTACACATTGTATATGACAATGGAGATGTAAAAATTAAAACAATTGATGATGGACAAGTCTCCTTTGTAGCAAATGGAAACCGACTCAAATTTTATTATAAGCCCATTTCCAAAGAGGATTTTCTACAGGTCATGTCAACTGACAAAGCATTGGCCTTAGTAGATGGGGAATTCCCCCCTTGTTCTTGAATTTTTTTCTGAATTTCCTACTGTATGTATGTAAATAGTTTTTGAATTTTGTTAATAAGGCAATTCTAGAGATTTCTGTAAGTATTTATTTCACCAGGAGTACACAGTTTCAAGGATATTTCTTCAAAAAAATTGTTACGCTTGAATTTTGTGTCTACTAAAGCATCAAATAAATATTGACTTACTATAATTGGCCATATTTTTGCAAAATTTCTCATTTTTTAAGGCATTCTAAAGCATTTTCTCTTGAAACTCTTCACCACTTTATAAGGTCTCTTGTACCATAACTATCAAGCCTAGAGGTCTCTTGTACCATTTTCCATGACTTACTGATACCATAACTACAAGCCTAGATGTCTCTTGTACAGTTTTTCCAAGAAACCTAATTAAGTGAGTCAAGTGTCTTTATCAAAGAGTAACAAGGAGGTGTAATTAGCAGTTATTCATGGAAACATCGCAATAATTACAAAAGAAGAAAGTGAGTTGAGCCTAGAGATACCTTTCCATTCTTTCTCAATGGTACCATCCACTACACACTAAATAACTTGATTATATCATATCTTTAGATAGGCCACGTTGTCTTAAGTACCCCTTACATCGAGACAATCATTAAGTAATATAACGAAAAGTCATCCTCTAACATAAATACCATTCCAATTAAAAAAAAAAGAAAAAGAGTTGTTTTCAGAGCTATCCCCCCATCTTCTTGCACAAAGAAATCTTATACTAAAATATTAAAAGATGGAGGGCCAGTCTCTGAGGGTGTAAGAGGCTAACCCACCGGAATACTTAACAGATCTGCTGGAAATGGGTATCACCCTGTGGTATGACTAGGTAAACCCGTCGGAGTATTGAACAAGCTTGTTGGTAGCAGGGCATTCTACCTAGCGAGGATGGTAATCTGACAAAAATAAATAATAAATTTAAACTTGTCCTGATGTACGAGATTACTTGCAGACAAAGATGACATGAAGTATGTGTGTGTAAGCTAAGGTTAATGAACTCCATAAACTTGCCATTAGGAAATAAATCTAAGACTATATTGAAACTCTCTTATTATCTATATATATGATCTCTTATCCTATAGGTGGGGCCATCTTATAACCATCTCGTCAAACCAATTTGTGAAACTTTATCTTTACACCTGACATACTATAAATCTTCGGTTATTGGGGGTACTGACTAGTCTCCTATACTTTTGAATGTGAGGTGTCACAATACTTAGGTGTGGGGGAGGGGTTCATGAGATGAAAAATGATCATTTCCTAGAGAAATAAATCTTTGCAAGAATTTTTGTATTATTTCCATGATAGATGTTATTACATTAATAGTCATTTTATTTTTGAAGTGCTAAACTTCTGTGTGCTATAAATTACTGAACATATACTTAATAGACCACTCTTTATCGTTTTATCTTTCATTACAAGTTGTACATTGTAGGATTGACAGTGCATGTTTTATGCTTGCTAGAACATGTTCATTGTAGGTTTGACATTATATGTCATATGCAAGAGGATTGAGTGAGCATGATGGAAAAATCAACAACAAGGGAGCATTCTGCCTATGCTCAGTAACCACTGTGATTGTAAAAAACACTTCAAATTTGTAGGCTATCCATTATAAGAGGTGAAAATGTATTCAACATAGAGGTGTCATATGAAGTGTCGTATGAGGTGCTGTATGAAATTCCGTACGAGGTGCCGAACGAAGTGACATATGAATTACACACCAGTAACTGCCCTAGATTACAAGTAACCAGAAATCAATTACATTCAATTGAATTTTTTGTAGGCAATTGATTGAAGATGCTTTATATGTTCATGATCAAATGTCCAAGTCAAAAGACTTGGACATTGATCTAACTGCACATCATTACATTACCCCCAAAAATGAGCCTTTGAATTCAAAACTTCCCACACATGGAAACTCGTGTGCACATGTGTGCAACTTACTCCACCATAGACGCATTCAAATTCGGGCTGGGTAACCTTTATCCCAATTCATCCTTGCCATTTGCTTTTCCCTGCATTGAGAAATCATCCCCAACCTCTACCATTTCTTCCCCTGTTTGAATTACGTTCATCCCATGCCCAATTTGTTCCATCTCTTGGCCCACTCGTGCCCTTTCTTGGTGAATTTCACCTCTGCCACAATCCCTAGAAGGTATGAACCCTCCTTCTATGAAGACCTTTTTTCCATTCCCGAATTTTCACAATGTAGAGAGGTGTTTTTGCGCGCAGGCTGGGGGCCATTTTTGTCTAACTTGCACGGCCACGATGACGACCTCTCCATGCAATTTTCCCTCGATTTCGATGGGAAGACAACATGTGTGGGGTCTCTTTCCTCTGAGGTCTCATAAGATTCCATTGTTGTAGCCACGAAGCTTCCAATAATGGGAGATAGATGTTTCAAAAACCACTAGCTGTCGTGCTCAAGTTATAACAGGGTGTTTAAGCCCAAATTCCAAAATATTTCAGGAGCAAAAGGATATTCTAGGTAGTGGATAAAGGTGGAATTGATCAACCCTTTCATCGTCATGATGAGGTTGATTACATGCGAAGGTGGATACTCCACTTTCAAAGCTTGTCATTTCAGATTGCTAACTCATTTTCAGTTCAACAAACCTTTGAACTTCCCCTTCTATTTTCTAAAAATCTTGGAGAAGATGTCCTCTCAAGTGAGGAAGAATGTGACTAACCCCCATAATAGTCTCTTTCACCATGGCTTGATCAAACTCCTTGTTCTATCCGAACTAGAGAAACAAGGGAAAACTTGGGATGCATTTATCTATCAATTTTCAAACCCTCACTTGACAATCAAGACCGGAAAAAATCCACTTAGCCTAAGAACTATCTCTCCATCCAAGCCTCTCTCTCCAAGAACTCCAAACCCCCTTGCACAAATGCTCTCTTTGTCGGAACAATACAAAAATATTGTTGATATCCCTGCTTCCTCATCGGGTAAAAAGTCCAGGAGCAAAGACCAAAAGAAGCCTATTGTTAACCCCCCAATGCCTTCAATCTCTCTTGATCCTACACCTAAAAATATCCAAGAAGTAATCCAACAAGACTTTCCCATCGTTCCCACAAATAGGAGGGGATCCAATCGATTTGGTAAAGGACCCTTTCGAAAGAGTACCCAGAGCACAAGAACAAAACCTTATGCAAAACCCTTTCCTGCTTCGGATCCTATCTAAGTGTCCTCCGATCTTGAGAGCCCTCACAAGAGACTTAG
Organism: Picea sitchensis; assembly: GCA_010110895.2. Classification (NCBI taxonomy): domain Eukaryota; kingdom Viridiplantae; phylum Streptophyta; class Pinopsida; order Pinales; family Pinaceae; genus Picea; species Picea sitchensis. The sequence goes on from SNQJ01S0127552.1 coordinate 22,139, forward strand.
GGAAGTTTTTGTGGATGGATTAGAGTCACTGAGAAAGACAAAATCAGAACCTACCTCTCCTTACCAATCCCCCATCACTCCTTCTTCACCCATGCCTACTCTAGATCCTAAGACTGATAGATTATCCACATCACTCAAAGGATCTAAGCCTTCCTCCGAGATCACTGATTATGCCCCAGCCATTGAGAAGCTACAAAAAGAAAACCATTAGCTTCTCCAATAGTTGGAAGAAAGGAAGAAAATAGACATACACTTTCATCATGATAATGCAGTCCTCCATGTAAAGGTTAACTCCCTTCAACGGTTGGTTGATGAGATGACCAAATCCAACTGCAGCCTCAGAGCACATTTGAAGTAACACAAGAGGCACAACGCAAAGTATTCACAACAAGAAGGAGAAGCTTCCAAAGTCGATCCTCCTCAGCAAGCTTAGTCACAAGGGCTAATTTCGTTTTGTTTGCAATGGGACCTAGAAAATCATAAGTGTGGGGGTAATGTTGGGCCTGAGATATGATCAGTTTTATGAAAATTATTAGACACTTTTGCCGAATGTATATATGTGTTTTTCATGTTTTGGAGAAGCTTTTTCAAGAATTTTGTGCCAAAACAGTATGATCTACACCAGGTACGTATGATTCGTGTTTAATGTTTCCAAAGATCTAATTCATGTTTTTTGGTGTTACAGGGAAAAATCGCATCATGTTTCTTCTTTCGGCACTCAGTCCGACACTCCATCTAGTACTCCATCCAGTACTCGGTCTGACACTTCGTCCAGCGCTACGTCCTGCACAAAAACGGTGGGCCATTTGGCAGTTATGGTATTAACGACCAATGGTGGGCGAATTAGGAACATGGGTTTTTCTCATCTTGTCCCCTCCAGTTACTGAACTCTTGACAACTTAGTTTAGGTTGTTGAGCAGGGAAATTATTGGCTTGCTCTATTTCGGCAGTTAGGGCACCATTAATGTAATTTGTCATTTTTATAAGTGGTTAGACCCTCTAGTGGTTGACCACTTGGTCTTTAAATCCTATAAATACCACTATGGTGGTCAGATAGAAGTTAAGTAGTATAAGAACTAGTGTATTGGAGACAAACATGATTTTACTCTGTTTTGCCATTTTTCATTGCCAAAATTATATAAAATTGTGACTTTGAGTTTTAATGGTGAAATCGATTTGTTGAGTTCATGGTGTGCCTTTAATAAGTGACCACGACTTGCTGGGGGGACCACCAGCAGTCTGGTAACTGTTATTTAAGTTATTTATGCATTTTATAGCTTAGATGCCTCTTGTTTATTTATTTAATTTGTTGTTGTAGTTTAATTATTTTAATTCTCTTTTGTAGGTTAGTATGAAGGCTTGTGTTAATATGCGTTGATTCTGTAGTTAGGAACTAATTTGAAAATTCATACACTAACCCCGTGTGCAATTAAAAGTTAGATTGTGTTTTATTCA
>SNQJ01S0127553.1:0-21422 GCA_010110895.2 Picea sitchensis
CATCTTGTACTTGAACATTTAAGTGGGGTAAAAGGAGGTTGCCCCCTCGAAGAGGCTTATTATCTGAAATTATCTCTTTTTCAAGGCGTTGAGTACTTTTCCTGAGGTTTTTATATGCTATATTGGTGTTTGGTTCTTAACATTGATGAGGGATACATCAAGGACCTCCTTCGACAAATATTTTCCTATCGACTTCAACACATTACCCAGGAAATTTGACTTAGAAACCAGTTAGTACCTTGGGACTTTCACACCTCAATGGCAGGTCTCCTTACCTTTGACACCAGGTTTACATCATTGACCTATGATTGGATTATTCCATGAATGTTCAACTTCAACTCATCTATTCACATATGTTGGATTGTACTAGGGTACCTTGGGAGTCATTGACATCACTGGTGATTTCCCTCACACTTGTTAACGATTTACCTCAATGACCAGTAATCAAGTGGTTTCTACCATGTTCGACATCAAAACATCTTTTCACATGGCTAGATTTGTACCACAACAGGATTGGGATGAAGACCCTCGGTTGAGTGTGTTAGTACCACCATTTTTTATATTCAATTAGAGTGGGTAATAGTCGAGTTATAGCCTGTGTGTCAAATTATGTGAGGTCAGGTACGTAAAAACAAAGGGGTCGAAGTCAGCAGGTGGCCGATTGTCCCTTGGAATTGGGAACGAATGTCAAAGTCAAAACATGTGTAAATAGTACGAGTATGTTTCCCAAAGAGTTGGGTCCTGTCAAGAGGGAGTTTTCTACGTACCCCAGGTTGAGGCAATTTTTTAATAAAAGTCACATCAGCAAGTGAAATGGCCATCATCGACCCATTATGAAGGCTGTAAGAATGAAAAATAACGACATTCATATCACATATGCCTTGCAGCCCTTATCAGTCTGCACTCCACACACGCAGATGTGCTATGGAAAATCTGTAGTTCAATTCAAATTATCCAGTCGCCATGAATTCAGTGTCCCTTGACATGTTTCCACCTCACACCTGCTTTGTTATAAATTCAGGAATATCTTCATGCATTCTATTCACCAGCCAAGCTTATGCATTGTTTGTAGTTTTCTCGCGAGCCCAGACTGATCGAGTTTTTCCATTTTGGGCCCTTTCCAAGTCCACTACGCATAAGGAGGATAGGTGTTGCACCATGGAAAACCCTCTAAAAATAATACAGGGTGTGCAGAGTAATAGAAGTGCCAGGCTTGAACCTTAAAGAAACTAGGACTCGTTCTTACTCATAGCGGGCATTCCCAAGGTTTCAAAGGGAGACTTCCCTCTACCCGAAATGATGATATCACACCATGCAGAGGTCAGAGTGGAAGAAGTTGTGCTGGAAGGAAAGATGTTGGAAGATCTACCTTCCCATCAGAAGATACCTTGGAGAAGGGGCAGAATGTGAAAGAACATAGAAGCTGGGGAAACCCAAGTTTAAGACGAGCCGCGCGTAAGATCGATTGCTGAGAAATTGCTTATGCGCACTATTTGGCTAGAGCCTGTCGAAGGCACAAGTCGGGAAAGTGGGGATAGAATGAGGAGGACAGATGCCATGGGAACTAATTTTTGAGAACCATCCTAGCAGCTGAAATAGGTGTAACTCACCATCACCAAACTTTACCAAGAAAATAGAGAGCTAAGAGGACAGTTGGCAAAAAATACCCTTGAAGTGTCATCATCACAAGGTTGCAAAGGGAACATGATGTGGCTAAAGAGATAGCTTCGGGAGGTGTAGGATACAATCATGCAGCTGCGTGAAGCACAAAAAATGTCAGAAGAAAGGAATGCGAAACACCCCAGAGAACGTGAAGTGGTCGGGGAGAATGTCCACATGGACCTCGCCAACGTGCAGAAGAAAGAGGATTAACCGACTTCATCTCTTATATTTTCAAACATGGAGCAGATCTTGAAATTTTTGAAGCAAGCATCGTCCTTAGACATTTTTTGTCAGTTTGTTAATCACTGCGATAGTCTGCAGTCAATCGCCACATATGCTCCCTAACAAATGAGCAGGCGACCGGAAGCGGGGCCATTACATTAGATGGTGGAAATATGAAAGAGCCCTGAATCGTTTTGACAGTCTGTCAAAGAGAGACAATGACACATCACTCTCCCCTACAAGACGATCCTGCTGAAACCGAACACTTGCAACAAGAAACAAGGGTCAGGATGCAGCGGAACACAATTGTTTTCTATTTTTGGAAATAGGTCATACGAATGGTCATGGAACAGAGGAAGGCTAGTTTCCTACATTCTAGGGATATTAGATAGAGAGAAGTGCATCCCAAGTGGCACCTTTGCCTATATATTTTATGTTTTCAATGTAATCCAAGTTGGTTAGAAAAATTAGTATAGACAGTGTCTCTTGAATGTAGTTCGAGTCCGATCAAAATTTAATGAAAAAGTACTAAATCTTTGATGAAAATATTCTAATTGTAGCAATTGGATGTATTGTTTCCTTTATTTGCATACGTACTTCTTGTACTCTTTATTCATATCTATTTTTGTCTAAATAGGAACGTATTTTCGAACCTGGGATTCACTGCACAGTGCCTTGGGATTCACGCCATTTAGAAAAAACGTTTTCCTCTAAGTTAAACTTCAAATTCATCCTCAGTGGTGCTCTGAGTTTCTTTTTGTTTTTTCTCCCCATATCACACAATGATTTTACACTGAAGACTATTGTTTGTTTAGCCTTTATCCTCTCAAGTTCAGTCACCAAGTCATTTGTTTCTATTGTTTTATCAAACCAACTCCATAGCCCAAGGTCTTACTCTCTTGCACCAATATAACCAGAACCCATTATTTCAAAGGTGTTAAATCTAGCCAATAGATTTAAGGCCATATCTTGCGCTGAGACAACATTGAGACAGTGTCTCCCGAGAGAGCCCTTTCCAGGTCCAAAAGGCTACTTTCAGGTCTCAAAGTTGTTTGAAATAATTACCTCCTTCATCTGTTTATTAGCCAAATAGATTTAAAGAGTGCTAATAGAGTGTTCACTCTGATATCTACTTTACCCAGGCTGTGAAAGGAGATCATTTGAGCATGTTGATATGTTTATTGTCACATATATCCACTTTCTATTGGTTCATGGCTATGTTTTGTCATTTCATAGATCCACTGTGTATTTCCCATGGCTACGATTAGTTCATGTCATGGAGGTATAGATCCACATTGTATCTTTGGTGGCTATACCCTTAAGTCAATATGACTTTGGATCCGCAGTGTATTTGGTGGTGGCCATACATTAAAGTCCTTTATCACTCAAGCATAGGTATGCTTTCCTTGGGTTTGAAACATATCATAATTTTTTTTTTATGGTTTTTTCCAGCTTCTACCAGGTTCTCTGAATCCATACCCTTTCTTTGAAAGCATACAAAGCACTTCAGTCATCAATTTCCATCTTCTAACCTTGCACTTTGGGGGGCAATCTTTTACACATCAAAATTCCTCACTTTGATAATGTCTCATTGTCATTGTCGCAAGTGTCGTAAAAGTCATATTTTCATCCTACACGTGTCGCATTGTGGACGACATCATAAGAACACTTGGGACATCCTCTAGGAGTTGTTAGAATAGGAATACATGTCATTTGGAAACATTTACAAGATTTTACCTTGGAGAATAACAATCTTAAAAATATTTCTAGAGATCAGCGCTCCCCTTTCCACTTGCAGGGTGCACTAACGCTCCTTGTCCTCTTAGCAGGGAGCACTATAATGCTCTGTGGCCAACTTTGAGGGAGTGTTGATCTATTGAGAGAATCTTGGGGAATAATTCCCCTTATCTCTAAGGACATCTAAGAAGCATCCGAGACAGTTTTTCTTGAATCCCAATTAAAGGCTGGGTCTAACAGAAATCCCACAACTGATGGAGTCATATCCTCAAATTATCCCAAGAATGGATAAGGTGGTTGAGTCTCTCAAAGACTATATAAAGAGGCATTCTCATGGTGAAAACGAGAGAATATCAGTGAAAATTATTGTCATTCTGATTGTCGATCTTTTGAGCAAGGGGTTGGACAAGGAGCACTTGGTGAGTATATTGCATCTACATCTACATATTGTAAGAACCTTGTTATGTTCTCATTAATATATATTCTTGGCTTGTTTCCTTCAATTTTGTGTATATTTGCATGGGATTGTCTCTTCTTGATAAATCTAGTTTAAACTAATCTTGGTAGAATAGGAAGCATGCATTGTCTTTGTTGTCTATTGAATTACATAACTCATTAAAGGGCTTGAATATCAAGCTCAACCTGGACCAAGAAAGGAAAAACTTCATAAAAAGGTACTCATGTTTTCTTCCTCTTTTCCTTTGAATAGTTTAGCTACATTTAAAGGAATGTCATTGTTCAATGTTATCATTTTCTGTCTTGGTCATAGGGGTCTAATATCCAAGAGGACATTCACCTTTCCACGGGGGAATTTTCCTACAATAGTGAGCCTTAAGAGAGGATTCAACACAAATTCCCAGAGCTAATTTGGCTTATGAAGAAGATCACCTGTACAAGGATTTCCCTCACAGAAAGGACAATATTCAAATGACCATAATTTGTTGCTCAAGACTTAGAATTGAGAAAGGAAGTAGTCATTGAAAAGATCTTAGAAAGAGGATTCCATGTATTTACCCATAATGGAGAATTTGGAATCTTATATTGCAGGAAGTCAGAAAGAATATTTCTAGTGACCATAAAAGGAAAAATTGTGCATATGTTACCAAAATTGTATATTGTTGTTCTAGCTAAAACAATTTGTTGTATGTCTGCTTTTTGATGTTATGGTTACAATTTAAATAGAAAAACAAAATGCTAGAGATGTCTACAGATAGAAGAAAGAAGGACATATATAGTTCTTCATTTTACATTTGGGATCTTTAAGAAGTTATTGGATCATAAGTTGGGTATAATAAGAAACATGGAAAACCCTAATGAAATTCTTGTTTGGAGAAAACATTCTGGATGAAAAAATTGTACATCAAATGTTGAATGCTAGGTGGGGAAAGCCATCCGTAATACATGATAATTGATGTACAATATGTTCATATGGAGATAAAAAGCATGGCAATGAGGAAGGATGGATTTATAGAATATGAAAGAGTTTGGACCTGGTATCAAGAAGGAGTTGAGGAACTTGAGGACATAATGTTATGTCAAGAATATTCCACAAGATGATCAAAGGTCTATACTAAAGAATGTTAATATATGAATCTAGGTACAACCATAAAGTTTTGGGAATCCACTACAAGAAATCCACTCATGTTAATCAGAGTGCTCAATGGAATTTTTGTATAAGAGTAACTCATTTAGTGAATGATGTAGTGAAATTCCATTCTCTCTAAAGGATGCCAATGTACAGATAAGGCAGTAGAGTGTGGGCATATCTTCTCTAAAATATTGATAGGTTAAAATGTTATTTTTCTGATAAAGAGAAGGAAGGATTATATTTGGATATAAGATGTAACATCTCCAAGGATCAGTCCTACAATTTGGAGATAACACCTCCATTATTGCTATAAGAGTGTGCAGTGGAAGAATGGTATGAAAGGAATCAATATGGCATGATAGAAGTTGATTATTCATGTCAGTCTCAAATCAGATGGGTCAAGACAGGAGGAAGTAATGGTTCATTAAGAAAATACAAGTGTTGATATGTTCAGTGAAGGAAAATCTAAATGAGTTTCTTGAAGAAAGAAATTGGTGTTAAATATTCAAGGTTAATTAGAGAGCATGATCGGAAATGTAATTTGGTCATGTAGGATTTGGATCAGAGGGATCCAAGTAATAGTGAAATGTTGAAAATTAATATCAACATAATATATGGTTACAAGTATGCAACGTAGACAGGAAAGATTCCATGACGGAGTCAAGTCCTCGAACATCTTAAGATAATGGAATAAGCAATCATGAGGTAGATATCAGGTTAATAGGGATGCATGAAAACACTCCAGTGGGGACAACAAAAATAATAGAGGATTCTTGATGCATTCCGAAAGTGTTGAAGGTATTTCCACAATAGCATGGAGATATGAAGTCAAGAAGAACTTAAAAATGAATTGAATTTCTAAAACAAAAATAAATAAGGAACCATGAAGAAGAAAATGGTTCTACTCTTGGTAAAGAAAGAAAAAGAGATGGTACTTGACAAGAATCCATCTCAAGTAGAATAGATCCATGAGTGACATTCCTGGAGGATGGAAGTATCACTGGAAATTATGATGACATTTAAAAGTAGTGTTAATTACTTCCAGTTAATTCTATGGAGTTGGAGAAGGAAGCATATGTGCATCCTTATAGTATGTTTTATATTGGCTACGCAATTCAAATTTGAGGCTAGGTGGCTAAGAAAACATAAGAGAATGGTTCAAGAAACATTAAGTTCTAAAGTATTCAGTTAGGAAAGGACTAAAGTAATTCAGTCCTGAAATGTAAATGGATGTTGAAGATCGCAATTCTATAAGACAACATGATTGGAATTATAATTTGTCCAAGTGTGAGTTGGGTTAGATGGATCCAAGAAATAAATGAATATTGAGGGTTAATATCAGCATAGTACATGGCTAAAAAAATTGAAGTGATTATAGTGAGAGAACAGGAAGATTCAGGAATCCGGGAAGAATTGAAGACTTCTAGCACTAGCAAAGAAAAGTGATACAGGCAGAAAGAAGTTGTTGCAATTATTGTAGAAACAATTATGTTATGGCCTATTGGACAACCATACATAGTACAAGAAACTGACATGCAAATACAATTAGGAGCATGCTAATGATGCATTATTAGTGCATACAACAAAGAGATAATTCTTGCATGTTTGCAAGTGCTGCTATTGATGGTGTTGCATGTGGAAGGAAGAAACATAAAGTTGGAGTGTTGATTATAAGACTGATAAAAGATTCATGGGATTTTCTAATGTCGTCAGCTAATAAGGTAGCATTAAATTCATTTAATGGAAGTTATGAAGGTATGTATTTATAAAATTATGTTGCATAATTGTTGAAGGGAATTTAGGTAAGAATTTCCTCAACCAGAGTTATTTTATAAAATCACATTATGCATTAATGTGAATAAAATACCACTAGGTGTGGTAAAAGTTGGAGGCTTGTAATAATTATAAAATATTTTTATCTTTTGAATGCACACACTGACATCACGACATTTCATGTTAATTGGTTATGAGCTAATAACCAAAGCAATAAAAGGTATGAACCTATTATAGGAATGGATGTCAGAAAATATAGTCATGTATGAGACCATGATATGGTTGGTTATGGAAAGATATGGTTATGGAAAGGCTATGTACCACATAATATCCAATGAAATTCCTACCTTTAAATAATACTTGGATTGCAACTTTTTTTCTAACACTAATGAACACCATAGAATTATATTCTTAGTGTAGTGTTCACATTGAAAAAAAAAGGAATCCAAATAATTGAGAAGAAAATAGGAAGTTATGGAGAATGTGTCAAGGCATTGGCCAGACTTCCAATTTACCAATGGTGAGATACATGAATTAGATATAGAGAATTATGAAAATCAAAGCAAAGGTGCATTGAGAGTTGCACTAATGCATAGTAAGTAGTAGAGTTGCACTTATGCAAGATAGAATTGTTATGTTGGAATGCATTTTGTTTTATGAATGCATGCATATATGTTATCTAATGGAAATAATTATACTAACGACTGAAATGTTACTAACTCATGGAGTTGAGAACATTTTAGGAGTTGTTAGACATTTCAACATGAAAGTTTCAAGTCAAGTAGTCACATGAGCATTGACTACATGAATTTTTTGTTCATGAAACAAAATAATAATTTCTAGGAAAAGGTAACTATAAGTCTTGAAAATTCCTATGCAAAGAATGATAATTCATTCTAGTTAATAAATTGTTTGATAGTTGCGATTGAATTGATAAGTGTAGACAATTATAAGATCACTTTGTAAGGTTTTGGAACATATTGCAATGAAAATATATTGTACACGAAATACTGATAATATGGTGGATGAATGCAAGATGGAAGCGTTGTAGGAAAAGTGGTATTCGGTATGGTGCTTGCTAAAAGACATAAGGAAGACTGCATTGTACTATTGCAACAACCATGAAAACTTATGAGATAGAATTTCATATTTTTGGGAAAAGTTGAATTCCTTATGAAATAAGTTTGAGTTTCTAAATGAATTGTTTATAATGTTCTCTCATAATAATTGTATGTGTGTGATACAGATTAGATAATATTGATCAAAGTTGGAATGATGATTACAAGAATAGCTCGGGGGAATATCTTGATTGGAGACTATGGATATTACCCTATGGATTCCAGGTGGATCTAGGTGTGTGTACACTTCTCCTTGGGTTTCCTTGGAGAAGGCTGGAGCCCTAGAGGGAGAAGAGTGTGGATAGGTTCCCTGGTATGAGGTCTGGAGGGTACTTGGAGACCTCTGATGGAAGCTAGAACTCCTGGAGCCATGGTGCTCTGAGACTTATTGTTTGAATTATGATGGAGCCTGAAAAGGTAGGGGTGAAGCCCAAGGGACCGTAGTGCAGAGAAGGGGGAACACTACCTTGGGTTGTGCAGGTTGATGGGGAATGAGAGACTGTTGGTTGGAGTGTTGTTGAGGTTTGGTACTTTGTCCTAGACCATGTTGGTATTGATTGTGGACCATGGTTATCTTGGGAATCCTTTTCCTTGGTATATTCATAGACCCTGCTTGAGGGTGATCCATTTTTTAGAGTTTATCAAAAGTGTTATTTAAGGTTGAGTGGAATGTCGTGGTTCTATAGCTAGTCAGTGCTTTAAATGAGGTTTAATTGAATCATGTAATAAGGAACAATGAGATAAATTATTTCCCGAAGCATATCTATGGAACAGAGAAAATGACTTCCAGCTACAGTATGAATACAAGAATTGGTGCTTGAAAGTAGAGCACCAGGTGGATAACAAGCTTCCAATATCAAAGGCTTCGATCTTTCTGAAGAATTTTGAATTGTGCATTGTATATAATGCACTGAGGACAGTGCATAAATAAAGGGAGGGGGATTTAACACCCCAAGACCAAGCCCCAGTTGTAAATATGAATGCAAATATGTTTTATAGGTTAGTGAGACATGTTATTATATGCCATAAGGCTTATGTGATTATTAGGTTGGAGAGCCTAGATGCTAAAGGCTAGTGAGCCTATTTTTGTATATTTAAACACTCATACCATTAATAAAATACATCACTGCATGGAGACCAACCATGATAAAAGAGTATGGGGGACCAATATCCACTAGGAAGGGAAAGAGGGAGCTAAGAGCCTAGGAAAGGGGTTAATCTAGAGGGATTATATCCAAGGGAATATTATAATATTATTCCTAAAAGACTAAGGTTTGGATATAACTCATGTTATCCTAAGTTCCTTTGGAAAAGGAATGAATTACAAGTGGAACTCATGAATATTCATGATGAAAACTGTCTGGTAGGGGACATGCAAATATATTTGGAAAATCGCATCATTCTTGGGGGGGATTCTCCCATTCACTATCGCATTCACGATTCATTCAACCATTGTCTCCATCATTCGACGTCTTCATCCTTCATTCACTCTTGGATATGTATGCAGTACCTCTTTGTCACGAGTAGCATACTTGCACCTTACCCAAGATAGTACTTTCCCATACCCATGCCAATACTATTCCCTACCCAAATTTTATTGCTTCCATCCCCGTTCCTTGCCTGAACGTGGGTGCTTCCATCACTTGTTCCATACCTGAATTATGTCGATGCCTTCACCTAAGCCAGTACCTAGGACTTGCAATGAAGAAGTGCATTGTTAGGCATGTGGATTTGAAGAGGTAGGTTGTCAGGCTTGTGGATAGAAAAGGCGGGTTGTTAGGCCCGTGAGAAACTCTCTCCAGGTGAGAGAATTGATGGGAATTTTGTTGGCAGGAATTGTAGCTTGCACAGTTTGCACAGGACTTGTTTTTTTCATTAATGTCAAACTTTAAAATGACAAAGGGGGATTTTTTTGGTCAATTTGCACAGGCACCATGGATCAGTTTGCACAGGCACAGATTGAATTTCGGAGATCATCAATTTCAGAGATTGTCACTCTGAGAGTTTCTATTTCAGGATTTTTGCATGGTAAGCAAAAAATCCAACATCACGAAGTCCCGAATGTTGAAATACCAAAAGGTACACATGTCACATGATTCTGGGAGTTTCTATTTCAGGATTTTTGCATGGTAAACAAAAACTTCAACATCACAAAGTGTTGAATATCAAAATAATGAAACCACGACAGTCATCCATCTCGATCAATGATTAAGTCATATCCATTGGATTAAGCATTGGAGGAGTAATATAAGAGTTGTATATGACCGTTGATCTGTCCTCGAGAAGTTAACGAGAACCGTCCGATCTATGTCCGCCAGATCAAATGTGAAGCCGTCAGATCATTTTGGGGTTCATGACTTGGATTGTCGAAACACTTCATCACAGAAATGCTGAAACGCCAAAATGAGAAATGCCGAAATGATGAAATGTGAGATGCCAGAAATTTCGGGGTTCGTGACTTGGAGTATTGAAACACTTCATCACAAGAAATTCCGAAACACCAAAATGTGAAATGCTAAAATACCTTTTTGGTGTAGGCAGTGGTTACCACCATGGTCATGTGAGAGGGAGGAGATAGCATGAAGCTAAGCTCTATTTCGGGGTTTCGTAACTTGAAGTGTCAAGAATATTCGACATAGGATTGCCAAATTGCTGAAATGAGAAATGAGAAATGCATTTTGATTAACCTGTGGTCACGGCCAATGGACATATGGGTTAGCACAAGTGGTTTGCCAAAGAACTCAAGGGTTATTCTATGTTGAAAAATTAAAACATATGTATGTTCATCGAACGATGCTGGTTAAATGTTTAAATTGATCATGTCGATATTGTTCGTCTTGATGCCTTGACCAATAATAATCACTGTAAGGTAGTTATTCAGTTATTCTAACTGAATCTTCGAAGCCAGAGGGTTCGAGTGTATGCTCTGAATGTATAGGGTATAAATAAGTGAAATTGGGTGAGATGAATGTTGGTGCGTTTGGAATTAATGGTACAGTCATAGCTCTAAGGTAAAATTCATTTCTGTAAATGAATATAAAACCAAAATAAAATCATATAGGGACAGTGAGAAGAAATGATGAAGATATAGCAGAGATCAAGGGGAGAAGAATGGATTTTGATATGATTATATAAACATAGAAGAATTGAATGATGAATCTTGAGGAAGATAAATAGTTGGTTCTGAGTTTCTTAGTGTGAGAGAGAATGTGAGTGGTAGGGAGGGAGCAAAGAGTAGAGTCTCTCTATACAAAGTGGGTGCTTGGACACGGGAGTTGTAGCTTCCATTCGGTGAGTCTTTGAAGAAATAGAGGTGGCAGCCTCATATGGGTTGTATTGCTTCGGATAAAATAAAATCTGAGGATTTGGAGCTTTCCTTTCATTCATAAGAAGAAGAGGTTTTCCCTTTTGGGTTTCCTCACTTGAATAATCAACTGTCTCATTGTTTCAGTGTGATTGTGATTTATTGGTTGATAACTATTACTTAGGATTTAAATGTGAGGCACTTGGATTTGTTAATACAAGTAATCTTCTGATATGAAAGGGAATTTTTATACAATGATTCACCCCTCTCGGTGACTTGTCACAGTACAAGAATTGGTATCAAAGTTGATTACTTCAAGATATCAGTTTAACCAAATTTTTGATCATTTCACCAATGGATTTAAAATCAAAATTTACAAAGGCCGTTACTTTGTTTGATGGTCATTATTCTTTGCGGAATTATCGGGATGAAGTTGTTTTACAAGCTCAAAGAAATTACGATATAGCAAGTACTAAATGAATATAAGTCCAACAACCATTCAATAGATGCTTTCTAGGGTAAAGAGACTCTGAAGTCCAAGCTATGTAGCCTGTGCACACAGGAGGTCATGGAATTTGTTAGAGTTGTGCATTTGTGTCAAATGAGAATATGGGATAAATTTAAAATGTATGAAGGAGACTAAGGTAAAAGGGGTCCAACAGGGTGTTACACACATGGGAATTTTCCACCTAAATTTACTTCACCTAAAATTTTCATAAAATGTCATATAAGTGTCTCATACACTTTGACACCACTATGGAATAATACTATGTCACAATCACTAGTAAATGTGGAGGAGGGATTTATTACATGAAGGCCAAAATAGCAGGTACACATGAATTATTATTAATAATCATGGAAAGGAATTGATTAAGTGTGAGGATCAAGTCGGATGGTGTGTGTGTGAGAAGTGTGAGTGGGGTGTGAGAATCCATATCACATTTGGTTCCTATTTTTAGGGAAGGTGGAGGATCATGGATGTTGGTTTCCTATTTTTTAGGGAAGGTGGAGGATCTCATGGATGGTTGAAATATTGCCTCCTTAAAATCCTTGAGAGATATTTCCTCCCTAAAATCCTTAAGATATATTTTCTCCCTAAATATCTTAGAGATCCCTTTATTAGTGGATATGATGAGAGATCCTCTCCATGGTGGTTAAGTCTCCAAATATTATATAATGAGGGATTTCCATGGAGGAAGGGGGGAATGGAGATTGAGAATTATACCAAACTTATGATCTCATGAGTGGTATTGGAACATCAACATTTTGCGTGTGGACTGTTTAAGCAAGGGTTTGGACAAGGGGAACTTGATGAAGCTGCTACACTCACATCTATGGTTGTAAGTTTTCTTCATTGTTGTTCTCATTAATATAATATGCTTGGTTTGTTTCTTTCAAGTCTGTGTTTGATCTCACATGAATTTTTCTCTAATAGATAGATCTATTTCAAGCTAATATCAGTAGAGTAGGAAGTCGGTTGTATCTTTGTTTGTATACAAGGCTTATCAAGGAGTTTAAGATTGGAGCTCAACGTAGTCTATGCAGGGACAAACACCGGTAAAAAGGTACTTCTTTTCTCCTTCCTCATCACACATTAGTTTATATAGATCTAAAAGGAAGTCAGTGTCCATGTTAATCACCTTCTATCTTAAAAGTTAAGAGTCTAGCTCTCAAGAGGAGATCTACCTGTCCGCAGGGAGATTTTCCTGCAACAGAAATTGGCGACTCCACTAGGGACGAATTAAAACTTTCAGTTTTGGTTTTCCTCACAGGCCTTGTATTAACCTTTGTTATTTTTAGACCATGTTCACCCCGTATGTTTGATTTCATATGCTGATTGAATCCTTATCCCATCACATTCATCTTGATTTCCAAAGTTTAACTGAGTTTTGAGGTTTTTTGGACAATTTTCTGAGCTGTGGAAGCCCGGCGCTCCCTTTCCTTGTTATTAGAGTGCCAACACTCCCTGAAGGTCTTAGACAGATCATTATAACTCTCTGGTGCACCTTACACCAAAGCGACAACCTTTCCTCTGCAAAAAAACCTTCCATATTTGTCTTTTTTGAAGTCCAGTCTTTGTTTTTTCACTTGCTCAACTTCTTTGTGCTTCAATACTTCTTCCTCTTGACCTTTGACACTCTGATTTTTGAGAAATAAGCACTTTTTTGTTCATATTTTGTGAACTTCTTCCTTATTTTTAGTTTTTCTACTGTTGAGAACTTGGAATCAATCCACTACTTTCTTTTCTCTTATCTGATTGAGCGGGAACTCTGGTGAAGGGCATCAGAAATCTGTGAATCATCTCATTTGGTTCTTTGAGGTCATTTTTTCTTAGCATCTTTCTTTTCTTTGAGATTCTTGATTTTCTTTGCTATTATTTGTTTTCTTTTTCTTCTTGTTCCAATCATAGAAAGAGGGTGTGTTGTTTGTGCGAAATCTTCTTATGCTTGTCCGAATCTACTTGATCTGAAAGGGTAGTTGGGAGGAGAGGCTTTGCATTGAATTAATCATCATTCACATACAAACGACAAAGATACATCTTAGTGATTGGTTTTCATATTAGAAGGTATTTCTGAAATGTTTTAAGCATTAAATTGAATTTGATTGAGAACAAATTGATTGAGGATATTCCTTATTAGTGTTTGATAGTGAAAACAACTCTTTCTCTCTCCCTTAAATAGGCATTCATTGAAAAGAAATGATTGCTTATAATATTTAATGCATTTTTTGGGAATTGAGTCATCATTCCATCAGTTTCACTTTCATACGCCCTTTTAGTAAAGAACAACTTCAAAACAAACGCTAATTAAAAATTATCTAGAACATTTTTTGTTTTTAGGATCTTCCACCAACATTAGACTAGGGTTAACACTTTGGATTAGGCTTTGAGTACAACTCTCCAAAGTTTTCTAAACAAACATTAGCATCCTGAGCTAGGGAGAGTCAAATCCAATTGTCGCATCGGTTTTCTGGGATCCCCCTCTCACACAGGGGTTACGCACAAGGTCACATTCGGGCGAATTACGGATATTATCCCTCTGTGGTTCAACTGTTTGTAGTGGTCGGATCGTATATTGGGGGTCACTTGAAGGTATACCCACGATTATGTGTGGGAGCTTCTCGGGTTAGTTTCGAACTTGTTATCTTGCCCATACGTTTCGGATTGAACTGTCGACTGTACCTTCCAAGGGACTCACTACGAATTGGTGTCTTTAGTTGCCATAGTATTTAGGTACTTACACAAGGTGATGATGAAGGGAAGTCTCATTGTACCTGGAACAGACATTGGTCAAACTCACTTGGGCTCCTTGGAGGGTAAATCCATAATTACTGTGCGGAATCTCGCACCAAGGTGAAAGTCTGTTAAGCAGGTTGCCATTGTAACTATTCCACCATATCCTAGCCCCTTCTTGACTTGATCACCCGACATTCGATTTCATCACCAACTAGTACGATCATCGAGAGAAGTTTTGTTTTCTTGGTTGATTCCTAGATTTTATTAGCGTATGCTATTTCTTTTGTTAGTTGGCCCTAGATTTTCATTGTGTTTTGTTATTCTCCAAAATTGAGACTATAGATGATAAAGGTCTTCACCGATCATGTAGGATGCAAGGGTTGAATCCGGAAGGCTATCAACCCTTACCTCCTAACCCTCTAGAAGACAACTACCGTGGAGAGGTAGAAAATCAATTTGACGCTGGAATTGTTATTGCTCCTCCATTAGATAACTCAGAAGGCGCTTTGGTTACGGTTGAAAATCCCACTCCTCACACTACATATGTGTCAGTAACCCCTCTCGAACCACTTTTGCTTCGTTTAGACTCCCTTGGGAACATCATAGACGAAGAGGTCCCATGATTACCAGAGAGAACTTTTACCAAAACATATATGGGATCCACAGAACCAATCTTTGGTGATGAGTATAGGACTCCTATTCATCCTAGCACCACAGTAGATACCAATCCCACACCTTCTCATTCTATATGGATGAATTCATCGGGACACAATATTTATGAACATTTTGAATCCTTTCGACAACCCTTTTATCCTCATGACCCTCCTAGTGAAACAGGACCGTCCGGTCAAACCATGAGTCACCTAGTCGAATAGGTCATTAACCCTACTATTATTTCAGCACAAGTCCATCCTAATGCTATACTCATCACCTCTACTCATCTCCAAGGAACTTCAATCCCTACCCCCATTTCTACAAGCTTTTACTCTACAGCTCTACATGTTTCACACGATCCTGCTAGAACATCTTTTCACCTGAGAATGCAGACCCCTGCTGGCCAAACACAACCGGATGGAGGGAAACCACCATATAACGAACCTTTCCCTCCTGTATGACTACCATTCTATGGAAGGCCTACCCCTCCCGGGGGATATCCCCCTTTTCATGCTCCTTCTGGAGGGCACCCTCCGTTTGTCAGTCATACCCCGGTCGTTAATCCATTGTTGGCAGGGGGAAACCTTTGTTGCTAGAAACCCTTCACACTCCTAGGGAGTATCTTCAGGAGGCACTTTTATTCAACCCCACGTCGGGGGACACTTGTCTCATAATCCACTAGGAGGAGTATCAAATCATGTTCCTTCTGGAACATCTTACAAACAACCTTATCTGAGCGGTATCCCGAACACCACCTGGAGTTCTCCAGGACCACAGCCTTAACCTCCTCATGGGTCTAATTTGTATCCACCTCCAGGATATACTCCTTACCATGCTCAAGGGAAAAATGTTTATCCTCCTCATGGGAAAAAAAATCACTCAGCCTATAATGCTCAAAACCCACCAGGTTATGCAAATGTTTCTCATCCTTCATCAAATCCTGCTTATCCTGGCCAACAAAAACCATATATAGGAGGACCTACTGGTTACAACTATCCACCTAACCCATTTTATGGTCCTACTGATGTTCCTATTCCACACCAGTATCATCCGCAAATTAACCGACAACTACCTTTCCTTGCGACTCTGGATCTCCCAAACTTGTCTCGGTTAACTAATGATCCTATTTTTCATTCACCGATTTGGCCATTCATTCCAGCTAAACTTCCTTCTGATATTCCTAAATTTGATGGAAAATATGGTGAAGATCCAAACAACCATGTAATGACTTTCCATTTGTGGTGTTCATCAAACTCCCTCATGGATGATTCTGTACGTTTTCATCTTTTCCAGCGCACACTTATAGGCTCAACAACAAAGTGGTATATTGAACTACCACGTGATTCCTTTCATAATTTCAATTCCCTTGCCATGTCTTTCCTTACACACTTTCAACTACCTATTCACTACGAGACAGGTACTGAACTCTTGACCTCCCTTCGTCAAACTAACTCTATGCATATCTCTGACCATATTCATGAGTGGAGGCAACGACGAAGGATGATCAAGGCAATCATTCTTGACATATTATTGGCGGAATGGTTTACTAAATCACTTTTACCCCCGATCGCTTGTGATGTCGCTATGGGTGGCGCGGTCACAGAGGAACAAGCCATTACTCGGGATCAGTACTTAGATTTGGTTTAATCAAAATTTGGTACTTTGTATGATTTTCTTCTGAATGTTGCTCGAGCTAATAACGATCCATCTAAACCATCATCATCATCTCATGCAGATGGCGTTATCGGTTCCGTCAACACTCAATCTAATTCCCAATCACTCACACTCTCCTCTATCTCCCCCCAAAATCAGATCTCTGAGGTGAATGCAGTTCAATTTTCCCCTTCACAACAATCTAGAGGTAAGAAGAAGACAAAGAATAAATCAAAAAATAACAATGAACAACCAAAAAATCAAGCTCAAACACCTGCTACCGAAAAGAAAACACAATGGAAACTGAAATTCCTATGTATAATTTTTGGTGATGATCACTACACTCGAGATTGTCCACTTCGCAATGAAGTGGCCAAAATTTTCCAAGGAAAGTCACAACCCGCTGTGCTTACTCGGCCTTTTCCATAGAAGCAATCCATGGTTTCTCAAACCCCCTCTATTGGGGGCAGTTCTAGCCATCCTAATGATGAGGCCTCGTCGAGTGCACATATTTATATGTTTAATGGGATTAATTTTAACACTCTCTCTAAGACATATGACACACCAGGTAACCCTGACAAAGGAAAAGACACTAACGGTACCGATACTTTACCGGATCCATCACCGTCCTCTATTAGTCTTCCATCAATTAATCCTTCGTCTGGACCACTTCAGATTGAGAAACCTGCATTCGAATTATCTTACGCCCTCCTAAGAGCACTATACATAAAACTACCTTTAATCCTAGTTCATGTGCCGCCCAAAACTACAACATTGTTGAAGATCTGGCTCAAGCGCCATGTGCTATGCCTGCGTTAGAAGTTCTACAACACTACCCCAGTCAATGAAGAATGCTCTTGGCCGCTATTGGCACTATTTATCTTGAGTTTTCCAACCATATCATGTTTAACCTGGACAATTATACGTCTCGACTCTCCCACCAACTTGCTTTCCAAGTTGATGTTGTTGTTCACAATCAACAAATCCAACGAACTATCCTGGATGAGGGAGCCTCAACTTGTGTCATGTATTTAGCATGTTGGAAAGGTTTAAAATCACCCTCAATTAACAAATCCCCAACGATTTCACATGCCTTCGATGGGTGAGGTTTTCATCCCCATCCAATTGGGTCACAAAATTGTTATTATTGATGTCGAGGTGGTCTATGCTCCCCTCGATTACAACTTGTTACTTGGAAGAAGTTGGTTTTATGCTATGACTGTTGTTGCCTTGTCATTCTTTCGATGTGTACAATTTCCTCATCAAGGAAAAATTGTCACTATTGATCATTTGGATTTCTGCACGACCGATGCTCACACTCCCTCTACCAACAATATTCCTTTCTTGGGAGACCACAAGATCACGTATGAAAGAGTTGATGTTGGCTTACTGAAATATTCTAGCCTCATGGGTACCTTCCCTACACCACTTCCACCGACTACACATCATATTGCCACTGTCAATATGATTTCGACCGCATCTTATCAATCTTTGGAATCATCTGACTCTTGGATTGTACCTAGTTCATTGGAATTCGATGCACTAGGTGACACCATGCCACTTAGTCCAACCGAAACATCATACATTTCTATCCAATGCACTCCTCCCTCGTTGGATGACCAACATCTATTGGCACCTAACGTTTCCTCGATGCAATCACGATTGAGTTCCTTGTCGTCTGTGATCGATTACATTTCCCCCATTTTTCTCTCGAATGAATCTATCATGGAAATGTTGAGCATTGATGAGCTACCTCAGGATGATAACCATCATCGATCCTCTTTTCTTCCCCCTGGTGAAGAAATTCAGGCATATATATAGTCTATCTCCCCTCCTGATGTCGATTTTCTATCATCTCCCATGCCTTTGACTTCTGATGATTTGGATCTAGTAGTTGACATGGTGATTTCTTCGATAGGTCTATTGGAACCTGATCTCCTTACCCCTATCGTGGCCCTCAACATGTGTTCCTTCTAGAGTGATTATCTTCCCTCCAGCGAAGATCTTTGGAAGCCATGACCAAGTTTTTTCCCTTGACATGGTATCCTTACAGAGCATTATTCTCTTGGAAGCCATGATCAAGAAGAAACCATGAGCATAGTTTCTCTTCTCTGTGGCAAGCTCATTAAAAAATGAAACAGAGGCCATGAGAATAGTTTCTCTTCTCTGTGGCAAGATTGTTAAAAAATGAAACAGAGGTCACGAGCATAGTTTTCCTCTCTGTAGCAAGCTTGTTAAAAAATGAAACAAAAATCTGGGGATCGAACCTGGAACCCTGAGCATAGTTCTTTTCCTGTGTCAAGATCATTAAAAAAGGAAACAGTCAACACTCTTGAACCTTCTTTTCATCCACCCTTTTCTTTTTTCTCATCTACTAGAGAAATTGATGACAACCTCAAAGTCGGTGAATGAATTGAAGCTTGGAGGGCATGTCTCCATCCTTTGATGATCATTCTAGAGTTAAGCCACTAGATTTCAATATGGGGGCATACCAAGCTTAGTCTTTGTTCTTTCTCATGGTCATAAATACATGAGAATGCATCCGGGTAAACTTTTATCTCTTTTTCAGACCTGTATGGATACACGAAAAAGGAACCCCCTGGAGTCATCTTTAATCTGTTCTCAGACTCTCTAAACATGAAAATATTGCCAAGTGATCTTGCTTCCTTTCCCACTCATTAAAAGGTTTGAAAGGGCATCTTTCGAGTGATAATTTATCTCTTCTTCGACCTCGCGAGACTAACATTACGAAAAGAACAACATTGGAGACATCTTTAAGTTCTTTTCAGACTCTCTAAACATGAAAAGATTGTCGAGCGACATTGTTCTCTTCACGCTCATTAAAGTATTTGAAGAAAACATCTATTGAGTGATAGTTTATCTCTTTTTCGGTCTCATTAGACTACTTTACAAAAAAGGAAATGAGAGAGTTCTCTTTTAAGTGTTTTTCCAGACTCTATAATCATGAAAAACCTTTGAGTTTTCTATCTTTGAACTCGTTAATCATACATTGAAGGGCCCATATGGGACCGAACCCTTACTTCTTCCAGTTCGTTAAAAAAAGGAAGAGGAACTTACCGAAGGTGAGTTATATCAAGCATGTGTTACCCTCTTCGAGATCATTAAATTAAAAAGAGGTACTCGTCTATCTGGATGGGGGAAAAATTGAAGGAAGCAAGCCAAGCAATTTTTCAGAACATTACCAGTAACTCTTAGAGTCACCCTTGAACATGGCACTTTGTTCTTTGTGCACATCTTAATCCATTGAACCTCTGCACTGAACCAATCCTCTGAGAGTTTTTCTTACTCCTTTGGGTCACCCGATGAAAGTCATAGTATCCACTGCATCATCGTGTTTTGGTCCATGTCATGTTTCTGTTGTTGTGCCTCAGTGTTCAAGGGAGGTATCTGCCTCGAGATTCAACCATAAAAAATATGTTGTCTCAATACCTGTGTCATTCCATGTTCATCTGATCTACCAATTACATCTATGTTTCTGTTTCATGTCGTTGATGGGGGATACATCAAGGCCCTCCTTCGACGAGTCTATTCTTGTCGACTTCAAAACATTATCCAGGAACTAGACTTAGAAACCAATTAGTACTTTAGGACCTGCATGCCTCAATGGAAGGCCTCCTCACGTTTGACAGTGGGTTTACATCATTGACCTCTGATCGGATGATTTCATGAATTTTTGACTTCATCTCATCCGTTTACATTCATTGGAATGTACTAGGGTACCTTGGGAATCATTGACATCAATGGTGACCTCCCTCACGCTTGTTAACGGTTTACATCATTGACCGGTAATCAAGTGGTTTCTGCCATGTTCGACATTAGGACATCTATTCACATGGTTAGATTTGTACTACATCGGGATCGGTAAGAAGACCCTGGGTTGAGTGATCACTCTTATATGTACTTTTCCCAAGTTGCGAAGGAGTTTCTTTTGAACAATGAGACATATACTATTACATAGATCCACTTTGTATTGGTCGTGGCTATGTCTTGTCATCTCATATATCCACTGTGTATTCTTTGTGGATATGATTAGTTCAGGTCATAGGAGTATAGATCCACACTGTATCCTTGGTGTCTATACATTTTATCAATATAATTATGGATCCACAGTGTATTTTATGGTGGCCATATCTTGCAAGTCTTTATCACTCAAGCATAGGTATGCCTGCCTTGGGTTTGAAACATGTCATAATATTTGTTGGATGTTTGTGTGTAGCTTCTACCAGGTTCTCCGAGTCCACTCCCTTGATTTAAATATTTCTAAAGTGTTTCAGACATCATTCTCTCTTCTGACCTCACACTTTAGGGGGAATTTTGTTACACATGAAATTTGCACACCTAGGTACTTCGCCCTAAGTGTCGTAAAATGTCATATAAGTGTCTCATACACTTTGACACCATGGAATAACCTATGTCACAATCCCTAGTCAATGTGGAGGAGGGATATATTACATG
>SNQJ01S0127554.1:55415-74529 GCA_010110895.2 Picea sitchensis
GACCCCGTAGTGTCATTATTACTCTGGGGGGTCATCTCTACAGGATACCAGAGGTAGTTCCAACTACTGCCCCACCTAAACAGTGCCACAAGGTAGTATTTCATACTACAAAATTCATCTTCTCCACAATTTGTTCAGAGGGTGAACAAAAGGATACTGCAATCACCACAGCTTCGGCCCAAGCACCTTCTATCCAACAGAAGCAGGTCGACAAGGTTGCAGCAAAGCACGAAGATTCCTTTTGCACATAGTCATCTAAAATAGCCAGACTATTTAAAAAGGTCCAAACCTCCCAGCCAAAGGTTCGTGATAGCCTTCAACAAGCTAAGCAACGCCACTTCTCTAGCAAGGCAAGCAGATCACCAAGATTCAGATTCAACAATCACTTTCCCCTCTCCCCCGGGAACTCAACACAATGAAGACCATTGCTTCCTAAGGAGGGAGGATTGATCCAGGTGGATATTGGTGGCCACCCACCTTCTCCAACTGGCCCAAAACATGTTTCTGGAAATTTTGGTAATCTACTATTTTTAGCAGTTTTTAACTTTCGGGGCCATTTTGAGGCCCTAAACGATGTTTTTTGAGAAAACAGGGAGCAACATGGATCATAGATTGATGTTTCTCACCCAAAAGTTGTAGTTCTCGAATAGATATTTCCAATGAGCTATCAAGCACCCCAAACGGAGATCGTATGCAAAAGTTACGCCCCTGGGAAGTTGACGTATCAACTACCCCCATCGAGGCCCACAAACCTTTTGGATTTTCATCTTCTGGGGTTAGGGTTTTGGATTTTACTTATGTTAAAAGGGCCCTTAGAGCCTCATTGTAGTAATCATCTTCTCACGTATGCGAGTAGCCGTCACATCTCTTCTCAGAGATAAGCTACCACCATTCTAGCGAGTCGTTCACTCTGTATTTTACAGTCTCTGTACATTTATTTTGTTAATAGAAATCGTGTATTACTGTATATCTGTGACTCTTGTTTTATTTCTACTATATCTCTGTTATATTGTTGTCTCTCTTGCAATATCTTTAAATATTTATGTGTTATATCTCCGCTCTCATTTCGTGCCGAAAATAATCCGGATCATTAATTTTCCTTTACATGTCCAGTTTGATTTTGCAATCATAAGAATAGTTTCACTTGAAGGTGGGAACAAGATTACATGATGCTCAGGGCATTGCTTGAGTGAACAACTGTAGCCTATGCTAGCATGGAACTTTCTTGTTTTTTTTTTTCCAATGAACAAGTTTCTTGTGATTTGCTAGTATAGTTTCATGTTCTTTTCATAGATTATATAGTCATGCTAGTCCTAGTCCCTGCACATACAATGTTGGAACCTCTAATATTACGCCCTTAGATTGATGATTTAATGATCAACAATCAAGTTAATTAATTAGCTCGACATTTTTGGCGTCATTTCCGGGGAAGTGTTACAAGGATTAGAGAATAGGTAGGTTATTTTCACAAGTTTTTTTTTTGTAGTTATCATTGCAACATGGGGGAGGAGAAGCAGTAAGACACAAAGCCACCCTTAATTCAAAACTTCTGAAGGGGGTTCTATCCCGACGCATTCACTTTGGTGAGTTTCTCCGAAGCCTTGTTGTTTTCTTTCATGCAAGTAAGTTTCCTTTTATGCAAGTGTGTTTCCTTTTCATTTCTCCACTACCTTTTGGGTGTTGTAAGAACCCCATGCACTAATCCATTTGTGGGAAGGAAATTTAAGACCAACAAAAGAATTCAAAGAAATTCAAGAATTTATTGAAGTAGAGGAGGGCATGCCACTGTAAGGATATTCTTAAATCCTTATCGAAAGTTCAAGATTATCACTAGGGATGAGTCTGTATCTTTAGAAGTAGAGGAGGATCCATGAAAAATTCTCACAAGAAGAGTTAGAAGTTTCTTCTAGTTCTCCTTGTCAATGTGAGGAAGAGATCGAAGATTCATGGGAAATATCCAATGAAGAATAGACACTAGATCCAGAAATCAAAGAATTCCTTGCATATTTGTCACTAGATCTAGATCCTTTGTACACTCAGGAGATTGATGAAACTTTCGAATAACTTCATGGCATGATAACCAAAGAAGAGAGCCAAGGATACAAAGACTACATTGATACTTGGTTCCAAACAGTCATTAGGACCCGCCACTCCATTCTCTGACATTTCTTGGCACCATCCCCATCAAAGCAGTTGGTCCCTCATATTATGGTATCTCTCAAAGTATATTTTTCAAACTTGAATATGGGTACAATTGTAATCATGTTACACAAATGGCTCCATTGGAAATATTCCTACACTTGAAGGGAAATTTGTCTTTTTCAAGTAGAGTAGGATAGTGTAAATAAATGAATAAAATAGTAAAGAGAAAAATAAGTCCAGTTTTGAAAACTAGTTTACCAGCGCAATTGGGCATGAGTTTTGCTTGATAATTAGGCAAGTGGCAGACAAAACTCACAATAAAGTTTTGCAAGTTAATGTTGGTTCAAATTTTATAGTTCTTCAAATCAATCTTGTTTTATGCTGATGTCGGATGATGTGGGATTCCTAAAGGCCCACCTTCCGATAAGTCTCATCCCATTGACTCCATCATTTCATCTGGGACCAGTATTAGAGATGTTTATAATTACCTTGACGCCTGCATGCCTTAATGGAAGGTTCTCTCGCTATCAACAAAAGGGAATACATCAATGTCTCTTGAATGATGTATTCTTATGGTGTTCAACTCCAATACATTCATTCACACCAATTAGAATGTACTTTTGTACCTTGATTCCCATTGAAATTAATGGTGGGTCATCTCGCATTGGTTAACAACTTCCATTATTGACCGGTAATCCAATGATCTATTTCTATATTCGACTCCAAGTAAATTTATTCACATAGAATGAGTTGTACGAATAGGGTATATGGATGAAGACTGTGTGGTTTATGGTACTAATAGCAGCTTGCAGTGTTTTCACATTCTTCAAAGTAGCAATTTATTGCCCAACACCTCCATGATCTTATGTTGCACAAGAACACAACATTCCAGAAAAAAATAACTCTTTCTTTTGCAACATGAAATTAAAGATAAAAGAATAAATTCGAGAAGGTTTGAGGGATAAGCTTGATTTTCTAATATAGGTTTTCTCAGATTTTGTGTATGGTCCGTTTCCTCAAATTGTAAAATTAGTTTTAACAAATTATAATCTTGGGGATTCAATTCTATTGATGTTTTATGTATAAATAGGAGCTCCTTCAGATTGAGAGGGGTCAGATATATTCTTTTGTAATAAGGATTGAGTGCAACATCATTTTGTTCTTATATTGTTGAACTTCAACTTTTGAATACAAAGTTGCTATGTTGATGTCCTAAGACATAATTGGTGTGTACAATTTGCTCTTAATTCTATGATCTTTTGGGTAGCATGCAACCAATTGGGAGGGCCCACCAATTTGTCCATTGCTGCTTTGTTATATAACAATAAGGTTATTAATTTATTCTTTTGATTTAATAACTAGTGTTTCTTTGAGTTGCAATTAGTATAACTTTGTTTTACAACATTTGCATGAATTTTTGGATCCCTGAGGTCGCCTAGGGTTGAGCGCTCCTGCTGCAGCCATGGACACCTCCGGAGGAGGGGAGCCACCACCCCCCCTCTACAGCTGACTCCTTTCGCAAGCTTCTGGCCACCCAGGGAAAGAAGCTTCCCCCAGCCTCTCCCCCGAGCTTCGTTAAGAATCTTGTCTCGATTCCAGAGAATGATCTCCCCCCTGACCACCCTATGCGTGTTTATAGCAGTCTCCCTTTTAGATCATGGACTGGTAGGACAGTTTACGGGGCTTTGGCTGTCAACCAGATCCACAGATAACTGGATCCAAAGAAACTGGTGCCCGCTGATCTAGAACAATGTAACCTACTATGCGGTAGGAAGAGGATTCTTTATCTTCGAGTTCATCTCACATGAAGACCGAGATCTCATTTTTAGGAACATGCCGTATTTCATGGGAACTCAAGGGCTCTACCTGAAATGCTAGACTCCAAGCTTTGATCCCGCGGTAGAAGTGCCCAAAGACGTCCCGGTCTGGGTTAGACTTTCAAATCTCCCAGTCCACTGTTGGAACCCCTCTTTGCTCCAGGCAATCGGAAATGGGCTAGGCCAACATATTGACAGAGTAGACCCCAAGGACCAATACTCTTGCGCACACATCTGCGTGGAAGTGGATCTTCAGGTGGGTCTCCCAGAGGCAATCAAATTAAAGGTCGGAGACTGACAACATTACGAGATGCTTGACTATGAACAACTTTCGTTCAAATGCAGGGGATGTCATGAATACGACCACTTTCAGAGAAACTTCCCTAAAGACCCAAATAAGGAAAAGGAAAATGGAGAAGGTTGGCAACAACCTAGAAAAGGAAGAGCCCCAGCCAAGGAAAAAGGCCCCAGGAACGAAAAGACAAACCCTGCACAATTGAAGGAGCAAGGAAACCAGTCAGAAACAGTGACATCGAATAGGTTTAGTGTGTCGGATCCAAAAAATACAGAGAAAACAACAGGTGAAGCCCCTCAGGAAGCTCTAATAGCTGAAACGATGCATAGGAAGTCAACTCCAGAAGCCAGAGAGGACATGATGCTTGAAAGGGTGAAAGAGCAAGGACAAAATGTTGTAGAGAAGAAAATAGAGCCAGAAGTGGAGGAAGGTGAGGTCTCCTTAGACAGTGACAGCGAGGAAGTAAGTGACACCATTATCACCCCAATAAAAACAAGCAGAGGTAGGAAATCTAAGAAAGAAGAAATAGAAAAGGAGACATATAAAGACGTCCTGAGTGGATCGCAACCAAAAATCAGACAGTTGATCAATGTTAGGCAGACAAGGAAGCACTCCAGGGCTCCCTAGGGAGTCCATATCTCCCCCCCAGGTAAATCAGAAGACTAATTTCCTAGAATTGCAAGGGTTTCAGCAGTAGATTAAAGGAAGAGGCACTTAAAGATATCATCAGAACTTCAAAACCCAAGATCCTTCTAATCCAGGAAACCAAGATGGAAGAGCAAGACTTCCTCGACACAACAAAAACACTTTGGAAAACAAGCAAAGGCATATCAAAAAGCGCAAGAGGCGCCTCAGGAGGTATAGGCACTCTCTGGAATCCTGTGAAGTATGACCTCATTAAATATGAAACATGCAAGAATTGGATCTTCACCAACCTCCTTCATAAAGAAACGGGCCAACAAGTAAGTCTCTTCAATCTTTATGTGCCTGTCATCTTAGAGGAAAAAATATTTTGTTGGGATTCCCTAAAAGATTACCTGCTCCTTAATGAGCTGGAAAACATCATTATTGGGGGGGATCTAAATGTGACCCTAACAACAACTGAGAAAAAATGTGGCTCCATTGTGCAAGACCCAACAACGAAATGGGTAGAAGATATCATGTCAGATTGGGAGCTAGAGGATGTCAAGCCATCTAAAGGGAAATACACATGGTCTAATAAGAGGGTAGGACCAGGGCACATTGCTGCTAGACTAGACAGGTTCTTAGTTCACAACTCTTTTATGCTTTTGGGACTCACCACTTCCTCTTCTATCCTCCCACACAGTGTGTCAGACCATAAACTAATCATGTTAGATATTTCTCATGACAAGAATCTTGGACCAATCCCCTTCAGATTTAACCCAAACTGGCTCCACTATGAAAGCTTCCAGGAGATGGTCACCAAAATCTGGAATGAAACAGTAAGAGGATTTGCCTTCTTTGTTTGGGAAGAAAAACCCAGAAGACTAAAGGTAGCGCTAAATTCCTGGGCCAAAACCCTCCCGAATCCTATCTTAACTAGCCAAGAAGCTCAAAAACAACTTGAAAAACACCAGCTAGATATGGATGATCAAGAAACCACCCAAGAAACTTTGCAGCAAGAAGAACAACTCCAAAAGAAGTGGCATCAAGCCTGCAGAGAGGAGGAAAAGTATTGGCAACAAAAATCCAGAAGCATCTGGCTGGAAGCAGGGGATAAAAACACTGGTTTCTTCCACAAACAAGCTGAAGCTCGAAAATAGTTCAAGAATGTCACAAAAATGCAGGTGCAAAACTAGACAATAACAAATTTTGAAGGCATAAAAGCAGTTGCGGCAGAAGCCTTTGAAACTTTATATACATAAACTTAAAGTTCTACTATAGACTCCAAAGCCTACCCACTCTCTCTAGTCCCGACCCTCATTCATGAATATGTCAACATCAGGCTAACCAAGGTAGTTGACCAAGAAGAAATAAAAGAGGCGCTAGACCAAATGAATCCAGACAAAGCTCCAGGCCCAAATGGATTCACAGCCAGATTCTATCAAAATAGTTGGGATATAATAAAATTAGACCTCAAAAAACTGATCATGAAGTCTTAGACTTGCACCAAGATATGAGGAGGAACAAATTCGTCTTTTCTAGCTCTCATTCCAAAAGAAAAAGGAGCAGTCAATTTTGGAAGGTTTCATCCAATCTCTCTCTGCAACACAAGTTACAAAATCCTCACCAAGATAATAACCAACATAATTAAAAAAATCATCCCAGCAATCATCCCGAAAAACCAAGGAGGATTCGTAAAAGGCAGTTATATCATGGACAACATCATCCTAGTTCAAGAGGCCCTGCACTCTAGCACCCGCAGAAAAGACAAAGGTATGATAATTAAACTCGATATGGAAAATGTGTTTGATAGAGTTAGACATATTTTTCTGTTCAAGGTCATGGAAAATTTTGGCTAAGCTTCCTCCTTCGTAAACTATATTAATGCCTGTATCGAAACCCCTTGGATAGCCCCCCTAGTGAATGGTCGTGCCACTAAGTTCTTTCAGTCCACCAGAGGTCTTCGGCAAGCCTGTCCCCTCTCTCCCCTCCTTTATGCCATCCAAGCCTCAGTTCTTCACTTCCAATTGGACCACGACCAAACGCATAACAACCTTCTCGGCCTAAGAATTTCCCCTGGGGTAAAAGACATCAACCACACTCAATTTTTGGATGACACGCTACTAATGGGAGGCGCGAGTATTCCAACAACAAAGAAATTCAAAAAGAAGTTAGACGCTTACACGTAAATCTATGGAAGTGTAATAAGCCTGACCAAAAGTAAGATCTATGGATGGAACATAACTCTAAGGGAGATGCTAGATATTTCAAGAGTCCTGGGAATGGAAGGCTGCACCACCTGGGATGAGTTTAAATATCTGGGAGTCCCAATTTTCAAATCCAATCCAAAGGCTTCGCAATGGAACCAACAGATAGAAAATCTAAAAAACATAATAAACTCTTGGGGAGCAAATTGGTTAAACCTCGCTGGAAAAGTGGTCCTCATCAAAGGAGTGCTAGAAAGCATCCCGATATACCAAAGCTCCTTACTTTTGGCCTCGATGACTACAATCCAAAAAATAGAAGCGTTGTTCAGAAGATTTCTCTAGGAGGGAGGGAAGCAGACACAAAGGAAATTGCATTTTATAAGCTGGGCAAAAGTAACCAAGCCCTATGTAGAAGGGGGTCTCCAATTTAAAAATACCCATACTCAAAATTTAGCCTTGGGAGCAAAGATTTTATGGCGCATAATCACCGGGAAATCCTCCTGGAGTAAAAGAGCGTTATGGAAGAAGTACTTTCAAGGTCCAAGGAAAAAATGCCTTGACCGGCCAACAAAGGTGGAGAAAGGATCCCCAATTTTCTCTCTGTGCCAGAAGGCCCAAATTCACTTCAAACCTCACCTCACCTGGGTACCAGGAAATGGTAAAGAAATCAATATTTGGGATGACTCAATCATGGGAGACCCACCTCTAGGTTCGAAGCAGGGTATTGACCGAATTAAAGAGTGGATGAGACTCCAGAATTTACAAAGTATGTGGGACATCTCAACTTGGGGAAATGACGAGAGCCAATCTTGGCTAAGGTGGGAAGTTGCTAACATACCACTAGGACTTGAAGAGGAATGAAACGCGTTGAAAAATTGGCTGCAAGTGAAATCCCTCCTATAGAAAAGGAAACAAGACAAGAGAGGGTGGGGAGCACTCTCTGGACGTTACACTACAACAATAGGCTATCAACACACAATAGTTGTTCCTCATGTCCCTCTAGATCTGGCAATTTGGAAAGCCATATGGACTTCCAAGTCAATTCCAAAGATATATATGTATGTTTGGGCCATGGCACATAGAGGGGTCCTAGTTAGCGAAAATCTAAGAAGAAGAGGATGGGAAGGCCCCTCCAGATGCCCTCTATTATTTCAAGCAGAGGAGACCACATACCACTTACTCTTAAACTTTGGTTACTCCAAGGAGGTCTGATAGTTAGCCCTTGGACTACAACCAGAAACTCTCATTTTATCTCAAGAAGTCACCGCCCTGCTCCAAAACTGGAATTCCCTTTGTCCTTTTTAGACCACCAAAAAGGGTCAAATCTCCACCCTTTGGAGAACTCTCCCAAAATTCATTCTCTGGAAGATATGGCTCGAACGAAATAACAGGTTATTTAGGGAAACCAAAAGTATCCTAGCTCAAGTAGCCACAAAGATAAAGACCCATTTTGGCGAGAGTGTTCTCTACTTCTGCAAAACAAAGAACTCAAGGCCGTTAGAAATGGAGGAGAAAATCTGGATTGAACATCGTAATCTCCAAGATCAACAACAACAAAATGATCGCAGTTCACAACAACAAGAATGGGAAATCAGGAAGAAGGAGAAAGAGTTCGAAGAATGGAAAAACAAGCAAAATAACTATATTATGTTCTTTGACGGGGCCTCTAAAGGGAATCCAGAAGTGGCAGGGGGAGGAGGAGTCCTTGTAAGCCCCAATGGAATCCCAGAAATCAATTTTTCCTGGGGACTTGGCATAAAAACCAACAACAGAGCATAAGTGTTGGCCCTCTGGCAAGGGCTCAATCAAGCTATTATTTATAATGTACAAGATCTGGTGATAATAGGGGATTCACAGATAATAATCCAAGCCTTAATTCTTCGCAACAAAGTCAACAATGCAAAACTCCAACACATTCTGGAGAAAATCCATCTCCTCCTTGGAAAGCTACGAACGTATCAACTTTATCATGTCCTTCGGGAAATGAATGCATCAACAGACAAAGAGGCCAACATAGGTTCCCTCTTAAGCATGGGAAGCATAAAAGTCAATGCAACCATGACTAGTTGGGAACTCCCATGAGCCACTGGATGAAGACAGGGTTGAAAGCTGGCAAGGGGAAAGTCACATCCTCGCAGGTACAGTGTCGAATCCAACGCAGTCAACACTTAGGAGGATGTCAGAATGAGGGAATCACCCATCATTTGGTCACTAAAACTCTGCAAGAGGCCATGCTTCCCAGATCACGTGTATCGTATGGGTGCAGCGAACCTGAGTATTTTTGGAGTTAAAAGGAGGGGCAGGGTGTTATCGGATAAATCAGTAGGTGCAGACACTAACAGATCTCCCTAGATCCACCTGGATCTAGAACAAAATAGGACAGGACACGACTCTTTTCCTAAGTTGTAGTCATTGAATCTACTAATAAGAAGGAACGAGTGACATACCTTTATATTGCTTCCTTAGGTCTCTATTGTTCCTGCTTCACTCCGGTGCTCTTGTGAAATCAGGTCCAAGAAAACACAAACCAACCAAAGTGAAGATAGCAAAGTATATTCAATGTCAACCTATGCATATGATCAAGCAGTTACACAATAAAATAAGAATGATTTTATGGGAAAGGGACATGCCACTGTATTATATTAAATGAAAGTAGAAGATACAACCGGATCGCCTTGATGTTGCAAGCTTCCTTTCAGTGACCCTTGGTTCCAACACACACACTTTCTCTATCTTTGCATGAAGAAGGTCCGATACAACTTGATAGACCAAAAAGAGTCTCCAAGCTTCTATCCAAGCAAGGTTCTTCACACAATTCTTTCACCAATTCTTCATTCAATCTTGCTTAACCTTTTCCATGAGAAACCTTTCAATATATAGGAGAAGGAGAGATGGTTACATGGATGAGGATGATCCCACTAAATCTGAGAAGTCAGTAGGATGCCAACCATGCAAATGCCAACTCATTTTCTAGAAGATCCCCTTATAGAACCTTCATGACCTCTTCTCCTTTTCAAGATTAAAAACAGGTTTGCACCCTATCTATAGAGCAGACTGCGAACAGTTCGCACCCAAAGTGTGGGTAGCCTGTGAGAATGGAGGATTTTCACACCCTATAATATAGGTAGCCTGCAAAATCATCTTAAAAATGTGTTTTTGGAAGAAGACAACAGTCACTTTTCTCAGGCAAAAAGTCTTTATGGGAGCCTGAGTATATCACTAGTAGAGACATCCCTAGAGTGACCAAAATCATGTGTAACAGAATGCCTCCCAAAGTACGAGGCCATAACTTGTGACAACCAAAATACTTTGGAAACTGCATGTGTGAGGCAGAAACAAGGAGCGCACCTAATCGGAAACCTGTAAACAACCAAGCATCTGCAGAATATAATACCAGTTTTGAGGTAGGCACTCCCATGCTCAGATCACCAATGAATGGAATAATAAATGTAATTCATGGCCACCAATCATACACCGTGGATCCATGTTGTCAAAATGCTACATAGCCACCAGGAATACGCTGTGGATCTATGTGAGAAGACTTGAATTACGACATAGCCACGCGACATACAAAGTGGATCTATGTGTTGATACAAATCATACATACTCCATCGCAGCCTGGATAAAAAATATGAGACCTAGGGTCTTCAATCCTGTCACCTGAAAGTATGAATCTAGCCACGCGATTACATGTGCTGAAGTCGAACATGGTAGAAACCACTTGATTACCGGTCATTGATGAAAAGCGTTAACAAGTGCGAGGGAAATAACCATTGATGTAAATGACTCCCAAGGTACCGAAGTAAAATCCGAATGAATGTGAATGAATGAGCTGACGTTGAGCACTCGGTGGAATCTCTCAATTAGGGATCAATGATGTGAAACCCTTGTCGAAAGCGAAGAGACCTGCCATTAAGGCATGCAGGTTCCAAGGTACTAAATGATTTCTAAGTCTTATTTCCGGATAATGAGTTGGAGTCGACGGAACAAGACTCATCAGAGGAGGGCCTTGACGTATCCCTCATCAATGAAATGAAATAAGTAACAGATTTTGAGGATGAAACAAAGTATGAAGACAGGTCGAAATGGACACAGGGAAGGCCGACATAGTAAGAATGGACAACTACAGATGACCGACTCAATAGAGGGTTTGTTTGGAATTTTCTTGAACATATGAACGACACGACCAAGGACTTGACAACACTGACTCAAAGACGACCCAAGATATGACCTTGTAGCAAGTCGAACGAGAGACAAATGGATTTTCCAACCTAGATTCAAATGATGAATGGGGGGTGTCATGTTCAAGAGCGACGCTTATTGCCATTAATATGAATGCGAAAACACATCCCATTCCCAAAATTCCCCCCACCATGTCTGGCGAGTATCTCTTTATTTTTACACAAGCTTGAGGAGGATAACATATGCTTGTCGATGTAAGTTCATCCTTCGGACGAGTCCCTCGGAGTATATTTAATGAGCCCTAGGAAGGAGTGGCTCGGTCCCATATGGGCCTTTCGATGTTTGTTTTACGAGTCCAAAGAAAGAAAACTCAGGGTTTTTCATGTTTTGAGAGTCTGAAAAACGCTTAAAGAGAACTCTCCCAGTTCATTTTTTGTAAATAAGTTTGACGAGACCGAAAAAGTGATAAACTATCGCCCGTCGAACGTTTTCTTCAAATACTTTAACGAGCGTGAAGAGAACAAGATCGCTCGACAATCTTTTCATTTTTATTGAGCATGAAAAGAGCTTAAAGGATACTCCCTTAGGTTCGTTGTTTTCGTGTTACCATGACGAGTACGAAAAGACAAGAAAAAGTACACTCGGTTACGTTGTCATATATTTTCGAGTGCAAGAACGAACGAAGACTGAGCTCGAGGTTTAGCCTACAAAAACCCTAAAAAAGCAGTCGTACATGCAACAAAAAGAAAAAACACCCGTACCCCCTCGTTCAGACTTCGAAGTTGCTATATCTGCAAAAACCATACTCACAAGGCTATAAGGGCATTAGGTTTTATAAGCAAAACAATAAAAATAATATAAAAAATCAATAAAAAATAGTAAAAAGTGAATAAATATGGGTAAAAAGGGCTTTTTACCATTTCATTGTGATTTTGCCAAAAACTTGTCCAACTTACCTCATTTTCCCCCAAATTTCTTTGCTTGATTTTGGGAGGCACAAGCGATCATTCGGTGAACCGTTTCAGCCATCGAGGTAAGCTCTTGATCCTTTAACTTTTCCATTGTTTATTGTTTGTTTTTATTGGCAATTTTTTGGGTTTTAAGTCCATTTTAAGGTCGGACCATGCACTCGAGTGTTCTCGCAGGTGGCCTTCAAGGCACCTGTGAGAATCTTGCACTATGCAAAAGGGCCACATGTGGGGGCCGAAAATGGATTTTGAAGTAAGGTTTTTCTCAATAAAAAATATGCAAGAGTTTAAAACAAGTTGCTGACTCCCCTCTCATGGCTCTTTAGCAGGTGTTTGACCATCACAATGTTGGAATGGAGAGAAGGGGAACATGAGGAGGATGATGCCATTGCCGGGAATGACCCAGGTACAGTCATTGCCCTACGGGATTGTCGGCTCTTGAAATTATTTAGGATTCCAGGCATGAGAGCCCAACTCAGGTTGTTGGAATACTTGGTCCACATGTGGGACGTGGACCAACAATTATTTCACGTGGGAGTCCATACGCTGACCCTAAATATCGAGGATATCTATTTTCTAACGGGGTTGTCACAACGTGGATACCATGCTACTTTGACTTGAGGTAGAGGCGGCAAACTCCCTATGAGCGAGTATTGTCGCTGATATTATGTTTTCGAGGCAGAGGGAAGCAAAGGTAAGGTTGCCATTTGGGGGGGTCCAAGATTTGACCCTGCGGACCATCTTGTTTACTATTGCACGCATGGTTGGGAGCATAGCTTCGCACATGGCTCTCCAGATCTATTTCCAATACACCATAGAGTGCATAGAGCCTCGAGTCTTCAACTGGTCGGATGCAGTTCTCCACAGTATGAAGAGACAATTGACGAAGTGCAGAAAGGGTGACTTGAAGCAGTTTGGGTACGAATCACTTTTGGTGTCATTCTTCCTCAAGAGGGTCCCACTGCTGTGATTACAGGTTGATTGGGGTTTACCAGCCCCACAGGATCTGAGGATGTTGAGGTGGTGCAACCTCATGGCTCGACACATAGCAGGGCCTATAATCAAGTATAATGATTCATTTTTTGACTAGTTGCAGCCCCAGATGATGATGATTGACGACTACGCATATGTTGGTTTGGATTTTCGAGGGGATCCAGATTTGGCCCTGCCTGAGGATGCTCAGTGGGGTGACTTAGGTAAGAAGTACACATTTTGTTATTTTTAAATGTTTTTGCAAATTTTATCATATGAAATTTTTTTGTGTTTATCCAAGAACTAATCCAAAAATTTCTTTTTGATGACACAGATGTGGGGCCATATCGACCTCCAGGAATGTATCCTATTCAACGGTGAGGAGAAGCAGTTCTAGTGGTGAGATGGGATGTCGAAGACTACGAGGCAATGGAGTAGAACTTAGAGGGGTTGACCGCGGACGTCCCAGATATTGCTATTGGGGAGATTCCGAGACGTTACCAGTGCCATACTGTGGGCGTGTCCAAGTCTCTCAGTTGACTGCTTCGTAGGGTAGCCCGAGGAGTTGTGTGTTATCGTGAGCGTCATCCGTGATGTTATTTTGTAGAATCTATGGGCTTCATATTTTTGAGATTTTGGTCCTTGGACAGAAACTTTTTGTAAAATTTTTTGATCGTTATATACATATATACAGCTTCTACCGGCTTATTTTGTGTGGTGTTATACATGTGATGTGTGATTGGTTTATAAATGGTCCAAATGTCTGTCTAGCACATAGTTAGCTAATGCATCAGTCAATGTATTTAGACATCTAGGAATGTGTTGATACTCAATATAATCAAAATAACATTCCAAGAGGCGAATTCGTAAATATACCCATAATAAAGTAGGACTTCAAATATCATAGACATTACTTAGTTGCAGTACTACTAGCTGCGAATCGAGTCGTATAACCAGGTGGCGGATATCGAGCGAAATAACATCAAACAACAATCCGATGAAGACACTGTATTCCACAATATTATTGGTCGCACGACCAAGGCACACACCTCGCAGACTGATAAGTTCATTTGTAGGTGCGTAAATTGCCCATGTAGTAGAAGCAAGGTTCTGAGTACTACGACTAGCGCCATCGACGAAGCCAATGTGGGGTGACAAAGACTTCGACATCTGGAAACCAAGCACACTGTAAGATAAGTGGTCGGGGGCAGAGACCAAATAATGAAAAAGCACACAAAAAGTATGATACAATAAAATACAAGCACTCATGCACAGGTGATCTTAGGCATAGTACTTCTTTAAGTGCAAACCATTTCTGGGTTCACTCAAAGGGATGCCGTCATAGTCCTCCAACTCGTAAGCTCCTTTCTCCAAAAATCGTTTGATGATATAAGGACCTCACCACATAGCTTCAAATTTTCCGGCTCTTAGCATATCCCGATCTTGTTCGTAAAAGAGAACCAAATCACCTTCGAAGAAAACGCGTGGCCTGACATGTTTGTTGTATTGGGATTTGACGCGTTTCTTCTGGGCTTCTATAACTAGGGTGGCATTGCGACGGGTTTCGTCTAATTGCATAAGATACAACAGGCATTCTTCTTT
Source organism: Picea sitchensis (assembly GCA_010110895.2). Taxonomy (NCBI): domain Eukaryota; kingdom Viridiplantae; phylum Streptophyta; class Pinopsida; order Pinales; family Pinaceae; genus Picea; species Picea sitchensis. Next base: position 70,225 of record SNQJ01S0127554.1, read on the forward strand.
GGCAGAAGTGTTTGGGAGAAGTTTGACGGCTAGTTTTAGCGAGGGTATCTCACATTCAATCAGAAAGATGGCTTATAGACCATAGACTAATTGGAATGGTGTAAACCTGGTAGCAGACTTAATGGATGTTTGGTAAGCCCACAATGCTGAAAACCATATCATGTGCCAACTCGTTCTGTGAATCCCCATCATTCGTTGAAGCATGGTAATGAGGACCTTGTTTATTGCTTCAACTTGGCTGTTGGCTTGTGGGTAATAGGGTGTTGAGTTTTCATGGCGAAGACCCAACTTTTCAGTGACTTCAGACATCATGAAGTTTCTAAAGTGGCTACTGTGATCAGTAACGATAGCCTGAGGACCACCAAAACGAGCAATGATGTGATTGAATATGAATAATGCTGCTGTCCTTTCGGTATTATCGAATGTTGGCATCACTTTGGCCCATTTCATAAAATAATCTACGGCTACAATAATGTATCCATGCCCCCCGACCGAGTGAGGGTGACATGTCATGAAATCGATACCCCATTTTGCAAAAGGACCAACGGAGACCACAGGGTGTAGAGGAGAAGGGTGTGATCATATTTTATTGTTGTAGGTTTGGCAAGCGTGGCATTTTTGAACAACAATTATACAATCGTTGAATAAAGAAGGCCAAAAATACCCTGCTCGTAAGATCTTTTGGGTAGTAGCATACCGATACATGTGACCACCACAGGCTCCAGAATGGTAGTCATTTAGGTCTTTCTCGACATCGTCAAATGTGAGGCAACGTCGAAAAACAAAGTCAATCCCATGACGATAAAGAGTATCACCAAGGATAATATACTGACGTGCTTGGTAGCGTATTTGACGGCGGTTAGGGCTGGACAAAATGGGCCGGAAAGTCTGGGTCTGGAGATATATGATGATATCTCCATACCAAAGGTCATCGAAACTGATCAGGAAAAGGGATTCATCAGGTAATCAATTTGCCGCTACATTTTCCGTCTCAGAGTAGGGAAGGTCGCATATCAACTTGGCAAACACCAAGGATTTCTTGGACTTAGCGTGTTCAAATTCTAAGTCAAACTCCTGGAGTATTACGATCCATTTGGAGTATTTTCCCCCTAGCAATTGGCATGTAAGAATGTGTTGCATAGGGTTGCAGTTAGAAATTACCGTAGTCTTGCGAGAAAGGATATAGTGCCGAAAACGTTGGAAATCTTGGACGGCTGCCAAGGCCAGTTTTTCAACATGTAAATACTTGGTTTCGGTAGTCGTGAGACTTCGACTCAAGTAATAGATGACATGTTCGTCATGAGAATCATCCTTTTGGACGAGAACCATAGCGATGGTATAGTTCGAGGCTGTGAGGTAAAGGAAATAATTCCGATTGTAATAAGGTGGGAAGAGTAGAGGGGTACGTGTCAAAGACAGTTTCAAAGCTTCGAAAGCTTTGTTGGCAGTGGTATACCATACAAAATCAGAACCTTTCTTAAGCAGTCGCGTAAATCCAAGAGTTAGCTTAGTATAGTTTGGGATGAAACGACGGAGAAAGTTTGCCTTCCCTTGCAAACTTTGTAACTAGCGAAGTGAGGAAGGAGGAGGGAGATTGAGAATCGCCTCGACCTTCAAAGGATCTACCTTGATCCCTTGAAGTGAAACAATAAATCCTAGAAGTCGGTCGGATTCTATGCAGAAAACACATTTGTGGGGATTCAAGTGAATATGGTAAAACTGACATCGAAGGAAAATGGCATGGAGGTGTATTGGATGATCTATACGACGCATGGAATGAGTGGATATGGCTGCATGATGTGCTTTATATCGTGAAAGGCATAAGACATAGCACATTGAAAGGTGGCACCGACATTCTTTAAACCGAATGTAAGTTTCCTATAGGCGAAAGTGCCCCAAGGACAAATAAAAGCGGTCTTGTGTTGGTCCACGGGTACGATATTGATTTGATTATATCCAGAGAAACCGTCCATCAGAGAGAAGATTTCACTTCCAGCACAATCGTTGACAATTTGGTCAACGAAGGGGGTAGGAAAGTTGTCTTTAGGACAAGCTTTGTCAATGTCCCTATAATCAACACACACACAGATTGTGCCTTGTTTCTTGTCAATCAGAACAAGATTGGAAACCCAGTCAGTTAGAGCCATAGGGTAAATGAAGCCAACCTTAAGAAGCTTCTCAACTTCAAGCTTGATAACAACTGCTTTACGTGGGTGGATTGGACGAAGTCGTTGTCGGACGAGTTTAGTGCTCGGGTATGTCTTAATTTTATGTACCATAATGTTGGGATCAATGCCTGACATTTCTTCATAGCTCCATGCAAAGACGTCACGAAATTCTTGGAATAGAGACTTGTAGGTGACCACTTCGTCATGGGAACACGAAGCTCCGATATGCACATTTTCGACAATTCCAGGTTTTACGGATATGTCGAAGGGGAGGGTGGGTGAGATGTTACTTAAGTTCCCTTCGTAGAACAGATCGTGTGTAGACTCAGGAACGGTAGAAATGATGACAACGGTCGACGGGGTCAAGATCCATTGGTAACCCTCGATGGTGTGTTGTTCCAGGNTATTACTTAAGTTCCCTTTGTAGAACATACCGTGTGTAGAATTGGGAATGGTAGAAATGATGACAACAGTCGACGGAGTCGAGATTCATTGGTAACCCTCGATGGTGTGTTGTTCCAGGAAGAGGATGGAACGATGATGTCCATCGTCCCAAGGGGTGTCTTCCATGGACATAACAGACATAATCATCTCGTCCGTGGGAAAAATGACGCGGAATGGGTCTGGAGATAAATCACCAAGAGAGGGGATAGAAGGGTATGCCGATTGAATGGCTTGATAAGCAGATTCGACCGGACTCAAAGGCATTTTGTTGCCATAACGAAGATGATCGTCGAGGTTGGGCGCCATCCATGGGTCGTAGGATGCAGGGGTTCTATGAATAGAGGTGGAGATAATGTTGATTGAGGCGACAAACGGATGTGGAACATCAGGTGGTGGGATGGGGAAAGTACCCATCAATGAGGAATCTTTAAGAAGACCCACACTGACGTTCTCGTATCCAGGGGGGTTTTTGCAATGAACGGTACATTGCTGGTACGTGCATCGGAGTGAAAGAAGGCCAATTGGTCTATAGTAACTACTTTTCCTTGATGTGGGAAATGCACGACATGAAAAAGAGTGGACACAACTGCACGCATGGAAACGATCCAACTACGACCAAGTAGAAGGTTGTAATCGAGAGGAGCATCAAAGACCTCCACTTCAATGTTGACCGTTTTGCCTTCTAATGTAATAGGCAATGAAGGGAGTACACCATAAGGCTTAAAACCAGAGCCATTGAAGGCTTTGAGCGTGTTGTGGGATTCAGTCAAAGGAGGAGAGTTGATGGCTTTCCAGCAAGTAATAGACATGACACACGTCAAGGCACCCTCATCAATAACTGTTCTACAAATGTATTTGTCGGAGACAATAACTTGTATTTGGAATGCGATTTGAGGGGGTAACCTTGGAATGCGATCTTCCAAGTCAAAAATTATTAAATTCGTATCCGTAGGGTCGATTCCACCAACAGCTTTCAATAGTGCCTTCGGTTGTATAGGAAAACTCTGAAGGACTTCGAGGGATGACATCGTGGACGGTGCTTGGGCCAGATCTTCGATAATACTGTAGTTTTGGGCAACATGTGCATGGGGATTGAAAGCCGATTTTCGAACAACACCCTTTGGGGGAGGGTGAAGAACTGTATCTAGGCTCAGTCGTTTGAGATGAAGACGACTGTTGGTAGGTGGAGTCATGGGAGATGGTTGGACCAATGAAGGAGGTATTGCATCAACCTTCTCTTTGGAGGAAGAATAATCTTTGGCTCGAGTGGTAAGTGTGACATCATTCTTCTTTGAATCACCTGTACACATTAAGACATAGGATGTATTAGAGGGGGAAGGTTGGTCATGAATGACCAATTGGGCCTGTTGTTGAGAAGGGAAGGGTTGTGACAATACGGCCGGAGTGGGGGGTTTCGTGGTCCCTTGAAGGAACTTAGCAACCTCGGCTCATCATGGACAATCCTTAGTGTAGTGATCATCACCACAGATAAGACAAGGGTATCGAGGTTTGTGCTTATCCCTATCGTCAACAGGGGGTGTTTTGGTTTTCTCAGATTGCGGATTATTTTTATCCTCCTTGTTCTTACCCTTTCCTTTTTTTGATTTATTTTTGTCGGTGGGGGTAGATTGAACAGATTTTACCTCAGAAGTCTTGCCGGTGGGAGGGGTAGGAGACAGAGCATTTTGAACAT
>SNQJ01S0127557.1:9112-25990 GCA_010110895.2 Picea sitchensis
ATGTTTGCTTATGCAGGAATTCAGAGTCAAGACTTTGGGTTTTGATAACCTTAAAGAAATGTATAGGGATGATCCATACTTCAAGGAGGCATATGAGGCATCTGAGAATCCAATTCTCAGGGATAGAAGACAATGGACTAAATACATGATCCAAGATGGATTATTGTTCAAAGGAAATCAACTATGTATTCCAAAATGCTCCATGAGGGAGAATTTGCTGAAGGAAAAACACAGTGGAGGATTGGTCGGACATTTTGGTCATGAAAAGACGTTCTCAAAGTTGAATGGATCATATTATTGGCCAGGGATGAGGAAAGATGTCAAGAAATTCATGGACAGGTGCATAATTTGTCAGCACATGAAAGGAAAAAGGAAGAACAAAGGGTTATACCAACCATTACCCATACCTGAAAAGGCCGTGGGACGCAGTGAGCATGGATTTTGTATTGGGACTGCCAAGGACACAGAGAGGATATGATTCAATCTTTGTTGTAGTCAATAGATTTTCAAAGATGACACATTTCATACCATGCTAGAAAACCAGTGACACAACTCATATTGCGAACCTGTTTTTCAAGGAAGTCGTCGGACTTCACGGCTTGCCAAAGAGTATCGTTTCTGATTGAGATACCAAATTCATAGGACATTTCTGGAGGACCTTATGGAAGAATATGGGGACAATTTTGTCTTTTAGCTCAGCATATCATCCTCAGACGGATGGACAGACAGAGGTCGTAAACAAGAGCTTGGGAGATTTGCTAAGGAGCTTAGTGACTGAACACCACAGTCAATGGGATCACATTATGCCATAGGTAGAATTTTCTTACAATGATTCATTCAATAGAAGCACAGGGTAGAGTCCATTCCAGATTGTATATGGAATGCAACCAAGGGGAGTTTTTAAATTGAAAGATTCAGAACAAAATGAATTCAGGAGTGCTAGTGCAGAGGACTTTGCAGAAGGAATGAAAGAGCTTCACAACCGAGTTAAGGAGCGATTGCAGAGTTCAAGTCAAGAATACTAACAGAGAGCAGATCAACACAGGAGAGAACTTCAATTTGAAGTTGGTGATCTAATTCTTGCACATCTGAGAAGAGAGGGGTTTCCAAGGGGAATGTATAATAAGCTGAAGATGAAAAAGATTGGACCGTGCAAGGTCATAAGGAAATTTGGGGCAAACGCATATGAGATTGAATTACCCGATGGGGTCGACATCTCATCGATATTCAATGTTGTGGATTTGTACCCTTACAGAGCTGAAGAAGCAGGAGCAAGGGAGGAAAAAAAAGAGGTTCAATGGACAAAACAAATGCCTATAGATGAAAGGCCACAGATGGAAGGCATAATTGACAAAAGGATTAGCAAAAAGACTAGGAGGAAAGATTATTTTGAATACTTGGTCAAGTGGAAAGGACATCCAGTTGAAGATGCCAGTTGGGAAGATGAAGCACCAATTTATAGGCATGGACAGACCATGCAAGAGCTCATGAACAAGAGTTCATGAAAATTTTCAGGCAAGGGAGTAATGATGCAGGATCATCGTACGCAGCCATCCAAGCAAGCATAAAGGCGGAAGACAGATGGAAAAGCACCAGCGCACATTTTGAAATGTTTTGAAAAATTAATGAGCGGATATTAATGTAATAGCTAAGGGAAGTGTACTTACATTTATGTCTTAGAGATATGAACAGATCTGGAGAAATTACTCTCATCTGCCCAATGTAATAGGTATTTAAGTCTGTTAATGTAAAAGTAGGTAGATATGAATGTTAGATTAGACAGTTTAGAAGTATAGGAGGGAAAACAGATATAGACACCCTCACCCTTGTATCATAGTAGCTTTTTTGTTGGGATCAGTCAGGATTCATAAGCTGTAGAGCTGTATCAGAGAACTGTAGAGAAGAACCCATGTACATGAGCACTTGAGTAAATGTATGAAACTTTGACTCAATTTTCATGGTGTTGTGATGCTTACTATTTACATTTTTTGAATGGTATGTTTACAGTTATTTTGTTCTCTGTTATGCAATTATTTCAATACTGCATTATGTGTATGATTTCATGTTGAGTGTATGAAGTATGAGAGAGGAGAAGAATGAGTTTCAATTGTTTCTCTTCTTGAGAATCCCTGCAAAGAGTGTAGTGAACGTTCACAAGGTGTGCATTGACGAGGATCTGAGTTTTATCTCAGAAATCTTAGGAGAGATATCATTGTTCTCATAACCAGCAGAAGTGCAGGTGAGGCACAGAGCTGTGCAAGGTGTGCGCAGGCTGGTTGAAGCCTTAGAACTTATCAACTAAGGTGAAAGGTGAAGGACTAGTATTGCAAAGAGTGCATAGGGTCAAAGACTCAAATAACCAAAGGTTATTTGAAAGTTTCCGCAAGGAGTGCGAGCAGGATTCCTTTTGGGGGCTTGAGTTTGCAAGAGAAATCTTAGGAGGGATAGCACCTTTGAAGTGTTCAAAGGGAGGTGGAGATCAAAATCATCTCGTAGAAGCCAAGTTCAGCTGGAAGGACGATAAGTCATTTTGGCCAAAGATCCTTGAAGAAGAGTGAACGAACAGTGAAAATTTCTTCAGGGAAGAAGTGCCGAAAATCCCATGGACTGTTGGATGAGAAGCAATATGAGCCATTGATTCTCCTTTGGGAGTGGGCATTTCGGCATTTCAGGGTTCGACATTTCGGGAATTCCGATGACAAGGAACCGGGGTGTTGGGCATTGAAAACCCCGAAGTCGCGAAACGCGACATATCCTTGGAGTGGAGCACCGACATTTCGGCATTTCAGGGTTCGGCATTCCGGGAATTCCGATGACAAGGAATCGGGGCGCTGGGCATTGAAAACCCTGAAGTCGCGAAACACGACGGTTCTTAGAAGTGGAATTTCGACATTTCGACATTTCGGGGTCCGGGAAGTAGAGGAGGCTGTGATTTTTGGGGTTGAGAGTTTCGAACTCCCTGTACGCGAAATCCTGAAAAGATCCCTATTTCAGAATTTGGGAATTGGCGCGACAAGTGATTTGGGGTCGAGAGTTTCAAACTCCTGGTACGCGGAATCTCGAAAAGGCCATCGATCTCGCCGAAAGAGAAATTTCAGAATCTGGGGAATCATAAGGGAAGAGGAACCATTGTTGGTTGTTCGCTGAAGTCCTAGAAACCCAAAATTAGTGGGAACCAAGTGGCATGTGCTTGTCGTGTTGGAGCGGTCAACCTTTGTGACAATTCGCATTTCATCATTTGTTAAGAGCTGTGGAAATACATCAGGACTCTCCAACTCCTGAAACCCAAAGTCATTTGTGGCTTAAACCAAGGGTTTGATCAACCCGTGGCGTGGTTTTAGTGAAGAATGATCTTGTGCGGATCTTGGTTCGAGGGTTGGGTGTCTGCGTCATATAACCACACCATGGCCAATAATAGATACACACATAGCATTACAAATGCAACAAAATAACTATGAACCAACATGTCAGAGGCCTTTTTAGAGATGAAATATGTGAACATGGAGAAAGAGAGATGACCTCATTTCCTTGGCTCGAATCGATGTCTATGATTTGCTCTTCATAATTGTCACTAAACCAAATGTTTGTAGTTAATATTGCTAATAAGTTTCCAATGGCATTATAATTTACATGAGTAAGCCATGACTAATTATTTTGGTGTTTTGCAAAGCTCAGAGTCCAAGAAATTATAAAAATTCAATGGAATTATAGTGAAGGTGAGATCTAATCCCATTAAGTATGGACAATTAATACAATGTCAATTCTCAGATCGATAATGATTGATAATGTGGATAACACATGGATTAAAGTGGGGATTAAAAAACACAAGGTTTCCAAGCTTCTCTAGGAATATTTCATTAAGAAATACTTAAACTAGTGGATACGCTAACATGGTGGTAGGTTAATATGGGTGTCAATTGAGTTATGGATTTAATGTTGTGGAAGGGTACATTGTATTAGGGAATACATGAGGGACAACACAAATAAATATTATTTTACTCTTTAGGTGCCTAAAGTTAAGTAGTGTGTGTTAAGTCTTGGATCTTGAACATGATTCAGATCCATTGTCATCTAATACTAAAGGTTGAATGATCATTAATCACCTAAGTGTTTGGAGTGATGACATTGATGGGTTGTTCAAAATGTAACTTTCTTTTGAAAATATACAATATTTGTTATCCTTCATAAATGACAAGTGATTTAAATATTTTACATTTTTTTGGAAGGGTTTTTTCTTAATTTCCCTTCTAGGATGGGTTTTGTTGGCACGTGGGTGATTGTAAGACCCTAGGTTCAAGTTATCTTGACCAAAAAAACCCTTCAGACACCAACCATTTCAGCATCACTTGCATGCAAGTGAAGTCTCATCCAAGGTATCTATTGGGGCTATAGGAACCAAGTTTCTACAGTAATGAGGGAATTGGATATGATCATTCTATTAAATTTTACTTATCAAATCTATGTGCATTATTCTTTCTTTGTTCTTCATTATCTACTTAATGAGTTCATATTTATATTACCATTATATTCCAAATTACAACATAAACCCATTACTGTAATAGTCGTAACTATTGCACACTGATTACACTTAAGAAAAATCTATTTTAACATGCATTTCGACAATATCCATGATCAATCACATAAAACAGAGGAAACACATAATTTAACGTGGTTCACTCAACTCTGGGATATGTCCACAATGGTTGGATTCTTTATTATTCTTTATGCAATGGTCATAGGCTTGCACACTGTGATTACAAAGACACAACATGTGATCTTTTCCTTCTCTTAGCCTATCCGTTATGGAGTGCAAGCCTCTCCCTCTCTTTGCATCATCTCCTGAACATTCAGACATAGACTCTTTCCTTCTCAACCTTTTCTACCACTCTCCTTACTGACATGAACTCTCGATCGCTTGGAACAAACTCCACAATACTGCTTCAGAAGAACAACTAACAAAAGAGAGGAACTCCTATTCTGCCAACCCATTACATATTTATACATGAATTTCAAGGATTAAAACATACTTTTCCCATCCCAAAAACCCTAGTATAATTCATTACAATTCCAGTTAACTTGTTATTTGGGTTGCTTTTCCTGTTTTGATGCCTGCATGACACTTTTTCACTCTTACTACTCTTCCTACTTTTGTGTGTCCTTCTATCTTTAGCACATCGAACTGCCATCCTTCCTTTTCTCCCACTTTCTTCTCTTGATTCATTCTCTTCTTTAGTCCTTTTCTTTATTCCTTTGCTTTATTCTTCTTACTGCGCATTGTTCTCCTGGATGTGCCTCAATTGCGCATTGTTCTCGTGAATGTGCCTCAATTGCGCATAGTTCTCCCGAGCCTTCCTTTTATTCCTTCTTCTTCTACTACTAAGATGTCTTCCATACTTAGTATTTTTATCAAAATTGTATTCAAAAACTACCTGTCCAACAATTTTGAACCTCTTGAAAGAGATAGAAAGGGTTTAATTTTGATCACCGATAAAGATAATTTTGAATAGTCTAAATTGTCACAAACCAATTTCCAATTACAATTATCGAGTATATAGAATTTTCTCACATCTACATCACAATGAACAATCCAATTTCATACTCTCCAAGAGAGGTAGGTAATATTGTAATTGATTCTAGGTCAATTTGCTATACTTATTTTCTTAATATTTTTTTTATAACGTCGTATGTATATTTGTATTAAGTGAAAAGTTTCAAAAACTAAAAATTGTTTTTAAAAATTTAAAAATTATATATTTTTTAGTTTTGATTAGTGCTTATGGTTGATTTGACAATTTTTATGTGTTTTGAAAACCACTTATCAGATCAATAAAATTAATTTAAAAATATTTTGTAACTCCATGTGTCACTAATGGGATTGTACTATGTACTTGTTCATAAATTGGCCTCATGTTCTATCTTATCATCTCTTGTACTCAAGTGTTGTAATGGTTTCTCTCGACACCATCTCTTCTTGGAATCATTACTCTCCAATTTATTTATTTCCTTTGTACAAATAATCACGTATGAGTAGTGTTAGTGGAAATTGATAGAACTTGTTGGCACACGGGCAGACCTAGGGTTCAACACTACAATAGCACACCAAAAAAACCCTAACTACCGACCTTTTTGGCAACACCTGCGAAGCAGATGAAGTCTCACCCGAGGTAGAGTCAGTGGTGGTTGCATGATTCAAGTGTCTGCAACCTATCTGGGACACAGATTTGTGATTACAATACTTAACATAGCACTTAGCAGTTAACATTCATTAGCATTTAACCCTTATTCACATCGCAGGTAAATTCCTAACTACAGAGAAACGTAGTATTCAACAAAATCTAACACATCCAAGCACTTAGCACATAGAAATAGAACAAATCTAGCATTCATTCACATTACTAAGCACTAAGCTACTATATCAGATGCATCTAACCTACATAAAGATGAAAATAGAAAGCATATCATTCAAAGCAACCATAACACAGGATATACATGGTTCACCCCCAGTGTGGGGCTACGTCCACCAACTCTTCTTCTCTTTATTATCTTCGTTCAATGCATAGATCCATAAGACCCACTCCGCATAGGACAAGATATCTATGCACACCTCGCCATATCCTCCTTCCCCGAGTTAGGTCACAACACAAAGCCTTCTTACACAGTCTACACACCAACTTCTTACAATCACTAGCACTTATCTCTGCAATTCTTAACACATAGTATACACAAAGCCTCTAGCTCTACGCTAAGCTGATTCTACTAGGTCTCTGCACTTATCTCCCCTCTTACATCGCCTAGATATCTATTTATACATTAAAAATGGGGCCTAAACATGGGTAAACCCATGGGCCGACATCCCATACCCGTTACATAAGCCCTAAACCAAAAAATATCACAAAAGGGGGTGATATCCCGTGATATCCACTTCACCTGGCGCTTGGCCTGGCGCTCCGTCTTTGACCAGCCTGGCGAAGTCCCCAATATTGGTCAAACATGACCAACATTTCCAGAAAACCTGGTCAAGGGCCAACAATGCCCCAACACTCACATGTGACTCGTCCTAATTCACTTTGATCTAGGTAAATCTTCCTCGAAGGCCTCAAGCTTGCCTCGAGCTGCTTCAACCTACTGCTTTTCCAGAGCCTCCTGCTCGGTGAACTCTTGAATAAATTTCTCAGTCACCGGTCCTTCCAAGAAATGTTCTACCGTGGTGACTACTTTTTCTATTTGTGCATGTTTTCCTTCAATCTCCTCAAAAAGTGTGCAAGCTTCATCCTGTACTGGTTGGAGCCTCTGGGTCACTTCTGTTAGCGATCAAATAATTCATTTTGAAATTTGTTTGAAAAATGATGCCTCATCTTGTGGAGTAATTTTGACTGCCTTCCCAAGATCTAAAAATAGATATAAAAGTACCATTGGAAATCTTAGGATTTGTAGATGTCAATCGACTATTCAAGCATGTAAAACGAACACTCCAAGGCTCAAACATTTGATTTTTCCCAAGGCAGTTTTCATTAAAAAATCTGTGCTTTCACCAGCTCATTGGTTTTGAAATCTGCTAGTTAGCCATTGAAAGCTTTCCTTTTTAGCAGCTAAAGGGGCGGATTCAGGACAAAAGAGTTGGTGAAAGCGCAGAAGAGTCCAAAAATGTCTTCTTTCTACCCAGATCACGATTTTTTAATTTCTAAACACATGGAAGGTGTCAAATGATGGATAATAATTAGGAGAAGATAAACCATCTTTGTCATCCAGCTTTAAAGACATGTGGTGAGGAAATAACACCAAAATGACACAATAATTCTTGACAGAAAATCTCCCAATCATCAAAAATAGATTTCCGAATCTGTGATTTTCACCTACAGACTGCCAAATAATGCTTTAGTTGTCAAATTCGACTTGTAATGATCAGATTAAATTTATTTGGTTAAATATTAGGTTATTTTATTGTATTAAGTTTGGTACTCTGTTTTCCATTTTTAGAAATCTAGATCCAAGTTTATAGGATCTGAGATCTGTTGTAAAAGATATAAATACCTATCATTTCAAAGAAGGAGGGGTTCGATTTTGGATACAAAAAATACTTATTGTAAACAGACTTTTCAGTATGATAATACAAATCACAGTTTTCTCTCTCTATTGATGTCAGATTCTCAGATTTCCTTCTGTACTCTTATTCAAGTTGTTTTAGCTACATATGACTGTCATCTCATTGGTTATCTCATAACTTGATTAATGTTTCTTATCATTGTTTATCAAACCCTACATTTGTATTTGGTTTATAAGCATTGTTTTCTCATCCACTTAAAAGCTATCATCTGATTATTGATCCTTGAGAGCACTGGTTCATTTGATTCTCTTTTTGACTGTCTGAATACCTTCTATAATTGAGTTATCCCATTGATCCACACATACAAAAATACAAAAAAAAGTTTACCTTAAGTTACCAAGCATCTTTGACCCACAATCTCAAAGAGTTTCTTGGAGTGATAACAAATTGGTGTCGTTGTCGGGGAACAAAAGACTGAAGTTGAAGATAACTTCTCTGGGAGATGACATAGATCCATCTTTGATGATAGACAAAGTCTGGACATTTTCTTGGTTGTAATAATCTATCTGGCGACTCCATGAAGGACGGATTTAGTGGCGACTCCACAATATTCAAATGTCAAAGGCATTTGCAGCTATTTTGGCTCAGAGGTTTGCACCTCTTGAATTCTCAACAGTTCCTGGTTTCCCACATCTAGTTCCTTCTATTGATATTTGGGAATATCATCTTCCAAGATTTGTAGAAAAGAAAGATGACAATCCTTTAGATCATCTCATCAGATTTCATCAATGCATGGTTTAGTTAAATATTCATGATGAAGATGTGCTTATGAAGATGTTTATGTATTTGTTGGAAGGTGATGCTCACAAATGGTATAGATATTTACCTTTATCTAGTATATCTTATTTAAAAAAAATTCATACAACATTTCATCATTGATGCGAAAGGTTTTTCTCTCAGGAATTTCTTCTTGAACATTGTTGTGAAGAATTTATGTTATATGATAAAGATGAAAGTTTTTCTGCTTCATCATATTCTCATTATTGTACATATGAAAAGTTAATTATTCCAATTACAAACCATACAGATCAATTTCCTATTAGTCAAATAGAACTTACAACCAATGTAGGCAGCCATCCAATTTTAGATTTACAGACCAAGGGAAATCACAGCAGATATGGGGACAAAGATGATGATCATATTTTTAAGTTAGTGTGTGACATTTCTAGATCTGGAATAAATGATGAGTTACCTACATTCAACACTGAGATCAGTGAGAGTAGCCAATAGCTCCAGCAGCGCCAACATCTTTTTAGTTCTCAGTTGAAACAACAAGATGTTAATAGGGAAGAATATTTTTCTCAAAATTTACATAATCTTTCAAACGATCTTCACTCTGATATGTCTCCTCATGAGAATGAATTAGGAAGGACTGATGAAGAAGCTAAAGGTTTTCCTATTACCTCTATTTCTGATTTTCATGAATCTGAAGAATTAGATTCTTTAGCTACACATGCACATGATACACAGTTTCCAGATTTGCAGATCATGAGAATTTGCAGTAACCTTGAGCAACAAGATTTTCAGATACTATCTTATATCCAACTAGAGTATCAGAGACATTCTTCTTCTTATGAATATTTTATTTCAAATTATGATAAGGAAGGAAATATTGAGATTTATGAAAGCTTGTTTTCTACTAGAAATTTATCTAATTCCATTTTTCAGAAGATAGATGATTAGAAATGTGCTCATGCTATAATTGATGCTTGTTACCAATCTTTTTTTCAAAAGTCTAAAGAAGATCTTTTTAGTTTTGATATATCCAGTAAAGATATTATTGTTGAAGAAGAAATTGTTAGATGTGATAAGCCAACATATCATCATGATGAGATTAGATTACATAGATATGGTGAAGAGGAGCAGAAAGGTTCAAATCAACAGTTCAACTTGCATTTTTCTTCGACAAAGGTTGAGCAGTCCACTTTCAACATTAAGATCAGTGAAAGCAATCGACAGCTGCAATACAATTAGTTAGATCAGTAGTTCAAAGAGGTATTATTTATGGTTTTAATGATCCTATCACAAACTTTTTAGAATCTATGAACAACATATATGTTAAAGTATTTTGGTCAGATGAAAATTGGCTTTGTCATCAGTTCAAACTACATTTCCGTTGGCTATGCATTCAATTATTTGTCGGGTCAAGATCAAGAACATGTTTAGTAAATCAATATCTGTTATGGCTTCATTGGAAGCATGAGTTTACTTGATTGAGCATCAGTACAATGGTTAGAGTAGGAGTAGGCAGTGAATAAGCTCATCATATGAGCAAGTAGATCGTGTTCAGTTGTTGATTTCTAAAATAAATAGGCAGGCTGTAGGTAGAGAATATATGTGTAACAAATTTTGTCTTCTAAATATGTAGGTGGCTCAAGAAACAAGTTAAAAGCTACTAGTTTCAAAGGCAACACGCAGGAGTTTAGTGGTTTTTTTTTCAAATACATAGTGCATTTCAAACGACAACCCAAGAGGAATTTTCATTAAATTCATATGCTAAGAGATCATATATAAATCGATTCCCATATCCGAATATTACATAGATTGAAGTTATTTCTTCCAAGATGTGAGTGTTGAGTTATTCACCATTCAATAAACCCTCTGTAAATTCATATGGCGCACAGGCAAAAATCTTGTCAACATAAAAATTTTCTACAAAAAATTAGCAAATATCGGAACACAAAAGAAAGTTTGATTGTGAATTCATCAACATTTGCATTTTGGGAGATTACTTCTACCCTGGAAAGCAATCCAGAGATGATCGATGATATGATAGAACTTTTTCTGTCAAAGGAACGCTTATTTTTGGGATCATCTATTTATGGAAACTTTAAATGGAAATTTCTGGGAAGTGTTTGCTAGTACCCAGGTCATTAGTAACTTGCTTTCACTTACCCTATTGAAAACTGGAATGAAAGAAAAAAAAGATATGGCACACATTACTATTCATTGTGTGCCTTGGAACTGATGAATGAGAGATCTCTAAATAGGCTTCCATTTGAGAATTTCAACTGTGAATTCATTGTTGATCATACAACAAATTACAGACAGTTTTCAATTTAGCAGAAGATTAGGTGAAAAAGCCAAAATTTTTGAAGATAACATGGTCATAAATAGGGTTCCATACATTTTTTTTAGAAATTTAAATGTCAAAGTATAGGATATAAATTGTTTATTCCTATAATAAATCGATTGTCAAAGGGTATTTACAAAAATCAAAGAAAATATTTTCAACGGCTAATCTCTGTTTTGAAGCTGAAGTTAGCTAGTGAAAGTTCAAGGTTTCAACGGCTAAATGGCATTTCCGAAAACAAGTGAGCCGGTGAAAGTGGAGCCCTCAGTTTTCTGATTTGTAGACATAGGAATATTGTAGAGAGGAAGATGATGAGATGAAAAGTCTAGATCAGCAGTTCATCATGCATTCTTCTCAGACAGAGATTAAGCAGTCTATATTTATCATTGAGATCTATGATTGATTAAATGAATAAACAAGCAGGTTACAGGTTGCTACAGGTTTTCAGATGATAAATTGTAAAGGAAAAGTGACTCGATGCCCAATACTAACGGCACAAGGTCTTCCAGGTTCTTGGAAACCTTGCAGGAAGGTCTCCATCCCAGCTGGAGCCAGATGTTAGCGATCAAATAATTCATTCTAAAATTTGTTTGAAAAATGATGCCTCATCTTGCGGAGGACTTTTGACTTCCTTTCCAAGCTCTAAAAACAGATCTAAAAGTACCATTGGAAATATTAGGATTTGTAGATGTCAATCAACTATTCAAGCATGTAAAAAAGACTCTCCACGACTCAGAAATTTGATTTTTCCCAAGGCAGTTTTCATTAAAAAATCTGCGCTTTCACCAACTCATTGGTTTTGAAATCTTCTAGTTAGCTGTTGAAAGCTTTCCTTTTCACTAGCTAAAGGGGTGGATTCAGGACAAAAGAGCTGGTGAAAGTGCAGGAGAGTCAATAAACGTCTTCTTTCTGCCCAGATCATGATTTTTTAATTCCTGAACACGTGGGAAAGGTGTCAAATGATCGATAATAATTAGGAGAAGATAAATAATCTTTCTCATCCATCTTTAAAGACATGTGGTGAGGAAATAACACCAAATGGCACAAAAATTCTTGAAAGAAAATCTCCCAGTCATCAAAAACAGATTTTTGAATCTATGATTTTCACCTACAGACTGCCAAATAATGCTTTAGTTGTCAAATTCGACTTGTAATGATCAGATTAAATTTATTTGGTTAAATATTAGTTTATTTTATTGTATTAAGTTTGGTACTTTGTTTTCCATTTTTAGAAATCCAGATCCATGTTTATAGAATCTGAGATCTGTTGTAAAAGATATAAATACCTATCATTTGATAGAAGGAGGGGTTCGATTTTGGATAAAAAAAATATGTATTTTAAACAAACTTTTGAGTATGATAATACAAATCACAGCTTTCTCTCTCTATTGATGTTAGATTCTCACATTTCCTTCTGTACTCTTATTCAAGTTGTTTTAGCTGCAGATGACTATCATCTCATTGGTTAGCTCATAACTTGATTAATAGTTTCTTATCATTATTTATTAAACCCTACATTTGTATTTGGTTTATAAGCATTGTTTTCTCACCCACTTAAGATCTATCATCTAATTATTGATCCTTGAGAGAACTGGTTCATTTGATTCTCTTTTTGACTGTCTGAATGCCATCTATAATTGAGTTATCCCATTGATCCACACATAAAAAAATACAAAACCAAGTTTACCTTAAGTTACCAAGCATCTTTGACCCACAACCTCAAAGAGTTTCTTGGAGTGATAACAACTTCCATGACTTTACTCTGGATGGCATGGACCTGTTGCTACATGGTGTGTTGTTCTTGTGACCTCTTCATCCTCTCGACCGGTGATAGTATCTTCAACTGTGCTTGCACTATTGCTGCCTATTGCTTTTCCTTCTAGAGTTGTGACTCCAATGTCCTGAGTTTAGGGTCCTCTGCAAGGCGCTCATAGGTCTGTGCACTTCAACTACTGATTTTCTTGCATTCCAAGGCCAATTCCTTGATTCTTTCAACTACTCTCTTGGAAATTTCCTCTCTCTGATATTGCACTTCCTGCGGAGTGCTTGGCACATCTTGTAGTTCTAGTTCTGCTACTCGTGCTTGGAGCTACTAAATGTCTTCAACGAGCTTTCCTGCTTGACTCTCCATTGTGTCTTATTATATCTATTTGAGGCCTGACATAGAGTGAAGTGCTCTGGTGTCTACCTCCTTGACTCCCATCTACTCTGTGAGAAACTATTATTTATCCTTCTGGATCTGTGCTCTATCCTCTGCAAAATTTGCCTAGAGGTCATCTTTTTCTTGTTGCACAATCCAACGTTGTTCTAGGGCTTCTTCTTTTTCTTTCTTTAATGCCTCTATGGCTTATTCCTTTTCCTCCTGGACCCGATGAAGGTGATCCTTGGTCGAATCTGCTAATATGCGTAGATGGGTAGGATCATCTCTTACTTCTGCATCCCCTGTTGACAATGGCACAGTAGACATTGCGCGGTTCAAATAAAGAGCTTGTTGAACCCCTTTCAGCTCTGCTTCAATCCTGTCATACATTGTCTCCTGTTTGGCTTTGTTGCACTGCAAAATTTCCTCCATGGTATCTGATACAATGACAATGATGATATCAATATCATCCACCATGAGCATAGTTTGTAATTGAGTCTTACATGCTCGTGATTTCTTTCGTGATGAACGTTTCGTTGGGGAACCCTTTCTTTTCTTGGATGTTTATGCTTCTAGAAGGGGATGTTTAGGCGGTGTTACTCCACCCTGCTTCTGCTTGTCTTCTTCCCCTTCATCCTCTTATTTTTCTACTTCGTCACCTCCTCCTCCTTCTAGTGAATCCAGTGTAGTTTCCTTTGATGCACTGCTCAATTCCTGTACCTCTTCCTTCTTTTTCTTTCTGCTATTGTTGGGTTCATCATATTATTCGCAAGTGAATACAGAACTTCCGATGAGGTTGGGGTTGGAAAGTTCTGCCTGGTCAACTGGTTCAAGGAACTCTGCAGGCCATTCCTTGGTTATTTCTTCCATATCCTCCTCTACGAGTTTGTAATAGGACATGATATCTTCTTTGTGTTTGTTTCCGCGCATAGTGATATAGATGAAGTGATTTTCTACGTGGAACTTCGCAAGTGGCGTGAACCTGTGCAGAGTGTTTGACATCATGCGAGGGAATGATTCAATGGTCCTCTTCAGCTGCATATAATAGGTGTGGAACACCGCATTTGATTGAAATTGTTTTTCCATGTCGCTCGAATACCATAGCGCAGTGAACTTCGCAGCTAGTGGTTCAGACGACACAATTTCAGGGAAGGTCGCTCCTTCCGACATCTCCCAAGAAATGAAGGCAATGAGAATCAACATCCAACCATAATGAAACTCATAGCCCTGATCCTGATCTTCGTGGCAATATTTCTATAACTATTTGACGAGGTAGCTCGCCTAGTTCATTTGCAGCCCTTCAACGCATTTTCCTACGAGCTCGACGACAAAACCCATAACCTGTGTTGTCCTATTATTCCTGACAAGATTACCAGTGATCAACTGGCAAGCTAGGTGCACTGCACCATTCTGGATGGAGGATACCTTATAGCCCCACTTCCCCTTCTCCACATCGCCATAGGTGTCTTTTATTATCTGTGCCAGGGCGCGATCTACAACTTTCCCTAGGTAAAAGTCTTGTGGGTCTGGTCCTTGCATGCTCAATTTGGTGATCCAGTGGATCAATGTCAAATCTATTGTGATGCACCTATCCAACCATAATTAACCACCATGGAAGAACGAAAATAGGAGTTTAACACACACATTAACCTCCTGATGTCTATTGAAGTGTGGTAGCTTCATGAAATTGAGGATGGTCGATCTTACAATGTCCATGGTCCATGACTGGGGGATGATCTTCGACTTCTTCCCTATTGTCTTGGTCAAATACATGTGTGGTGCGAGCATTCCATAGTTTTTGCAATATCCCAAGTTGAGGTCACTGATCTTAAGCGTCAAAATCCTCTCCAACTATAGTCCTACTGTGCGTATCCACTTTGGGGGGTACGCAGTGATCATCATCTAGTCGAATTCCCTTGGGACGCTGTCATGAATCACCACGCCAACCAGAGGTAGGATTTAGTCAGGAAAGATTGATGGGATGAGCTTCACATTAGCCAAGTCATCACGATACTTGGTTCATTTCTTTGTCGTATTTGGGGAGGGCCCAGATCGATGTGCAATCGAAGGGGATGCTTGCACTCCTTTTGTTGATGAAGCTTGTGCTCTTGTGGACATGACCTTCTGAGCCATGAGTTCTATGAGAATGTCTTTGACAGATTTATCTACTATGGTAAAGTCACCTAACATACATGCTTGAGATCTCATATCTCATGTCAGTGCACAAATAGTCAAGGTAGCATAATGGATGGCGAGGTCTCAATAAGCACAATGCGGGAATAGTCATCTCTTTGTGGGATCGAATAATCACAATTGGAAAAAGTGTCCATGGTAAGACATTCAACGGGATAAATAGATAACATCGTAACAGGTTCTTCCAATGGGTAGGAAGGCCTTAATCAATGCAATTCCATCAGTTATGGTGTGGTCCCAATGGTCCAATGGTGAACGTTCCGGTCAATAACTACATTTTTAACTGTTCTGGAGAGTTGGTCTAATGGTTGGGATGCCTCCAATGATCATATTGCTTCGTTGTGGAAAAGTGCCAGTCTGCACTATTCTGCTATTCTGGTGAGGTTTGAGTTCTGCAATACTTCCTTCTCTGAAGTTCTCTCTGGAACCTCCTACAATTTTTCTATCTTTTCTTTCTTCTTACTGAGATTTCTTGCTTTCTTTCCTGTGATCTACATCTCTGGATTCCTCTTTCCATTCTTTTTCTTATCTTCTTTTAGCATAGTAACTTCGCATTGTCGAGGATCTTTCACAAGGTTCAAGGATAATACTTATTCTCTTACTGTTTCTAGAGTATATTCTCTACTCTCCTATATGGATAAGTTCTCTAAGTCTTCTTGCGTTCTTTCAACTTTGATAGCTATGTCTCTGGCCCTCAGTTTCTTCGACTTGTCCTCTTGTTCTTCTAGTAAGCGCGCTATTTTCCTAGCCATGAAATCCCTTAATTCTTTCTTTTCATGTTCTAGATATTTCTCTTCTTGTTTCCTTCGTATCCGATCTTTCTTAATCCAGGTTCTTCCTAGCAAAAGAGAAAATGGGGTGATGTTCTCAACAAACTTAACGACCTCGAATTCTTCTTTCGTCGATGCACCATGAGTAATCATAGGTATCTGGGTAAGTCTTCCACATAGGGTTACCAATTTTCCTTTAAATAGTCCTATTCCTCCCAATGAAGGAACCTGATCCAGGTGGATATCGATGGTCACCCACCTTTTTCGGCTGGCTCAAAATAGTTTTCTGGCAATTTTGGCAATTTACTATTTTTAGTAGTTTTTAACTTCTGGGGCCATTTTGAGGGACCAAATGAAGTTTTTTTTTGTGATAGAGGTTCTAAATGATATTTGAAGGCATTATTGAGCCCCCAAAATGAATCTCCTCCATGATACCTTTCCAACAAGGTATCACACGCCTAAAACAGAGATCGTATGCAAAAGTTACAACCCCGGGAAGTTGATGCACTCACTTACCCAAACGGGGCCCACATGACTTTTGGCGCTTCATCTCCTAGGGTTAGGTTTTTGGATGTCTAGGGTTTTTGGCATTCCTGCT
>SNQJ01S0127557.1:38259-58673 GCA_010110895.2 Picea sitchensis
ATATGCATGTGCATTGTCCTTCATGTCCAAATACCTTCATCAATCTTGCGTTCCAAAACCCATGACTAGGGTTGACATCAATGACACCAACCAATATTCCAACATTAGCTCTTTCCCATGCATTAATCTATCCTTATAGAATTCTTGGTTTCCTCAAGAACCTTTAATTTTCTTGAAAGTTAAATATCATACGAAGTTTTGATACATATAACTCTCCCATCATATTTATTAAATTTGATAAAAGACATATGATATTGACAAAAGGAGTACCACATTTATAAAAATGGAGGCACTCTTTGATCCCCATGAAATTTCCCCTTAGTGTTGATCCTTCTTCTAAATAGGAAAAAGTGATCAACATAATTAAAACAAAATTGAAGTCGAGAAGCCTCAAAATTGTGTTTTGGGGAAAAACATATAAATGATGTGCATGATTATTAGAAAAAATAACAAAGAGGGTTCCCTAACTCAAAAAAATGATGAGATTCAAGCTCCCTGTTGGAGTCATCATGACATTCTATGTGATTTTATGCATAGGGTGAACAAATAGCACCCAACCATATATTGAAATAAAAGTGTGAGTGAATAATGAAATATAATATATCCCTAAGCTTAAATGGAATGAAAAACATAATATGAGAGGAGAAGAAAACATTCACGGAATTCCCCTGCAAATTTGGCATTCACATAGACCTTGGAGAGGAAAAATCAAATGTAGAATCTTCACAAAGAACCTAGACACAAAGATGGACAAGATACCAATACTTTTATCTCTAATCAATGTTAGTATTCGAAACAATTAGTCCAATATTGCATGAAGAAATGTGCCAACAATTGAAAACATTTATAAGATTTCACCTTAATGGAGTGATGGAGATGGTTGTGTGTGTGTGTGTGTGCTTTTTTCTCCTCTTTATGACTCTTTGAAACTTGGAGTTAGTTGAGAAAAATTTCCCCTTATGAAATGATCAAATGGAAGGTGTGGGTGGATTTTGGTAGGAAAACCACTCATGAATCTCACTCAAAATGATTAAATTATGCGGGATTTACAATCCATGGGAAAAAAAACTGAAACATAACTTTACTCTCATTGAGATTGTTAAAATGGTTGGAGGAGGGCTTAGTTACACATTTTCCTTGGAGAGGAAACAAAGGAAAATGGGGCTTCTTGTCATATTTTGGCCCATGTGATGTCACTTGTTGAACAATTATGGCTATGGAACTTTCATTGAGTGAAACAATCCAAATAATATTAGATTTACTATACATATGTCATTTTCTAGAAACTTGAAGTTTATATGTTGGATTAAGAAGATTCAAAATGGTTAAGTGTTTATTTTTATGGTTGGCATTGTGCTTAACAACCCTTGAAACTTTCTTTGAAAAGCCTTGCAAAGACTTAGGATTGACTAAGGAAAAACCTTATGGACATATTACAATCTTAAGTGGAGCCTAACTCCACACTCTATGTCTTGCACCCACGCTCCATATCCCACATCATAAACAATGTAGATCATAGTGCATGTGGTTGGAAAGGAAGGGAGTTAGAGGATGGTGACACCTTTCTTCTCTGCCTTCCACATAAGAAACCATGCAAAGACTTAATGCATTTAGGAGATGGCATGTGGGGTATTGGGGGAGTAGAAGGGAAGAATACCTCTACAACTTGCACTTTGCAATAACATAACAATACAAGGAAAAAGGTATAAAAAATAAGGAAAACAACATGACAAACACAATTTGTTGTAGCGAAGTGGCTACCACATGGTGTGGGACTGTGGGAAGAAGGAAAAGGAGGTTCATGGTTAATATTGGTGGAGAAAGGGAAGAATGAAAAAGAGGTTCTTGTTTAACATTGGTGGAGAAAGGATATGAACTATTTAGCATTCCAATGGGAGTGTGCATATGTATAAAGGAGACACATTGGTTTGAGAAGGGGCAAAAAAAGGGAGTTGGTATTTTGAAGGGGAATTTGAGACTACAAGGTAAATCTAGATAGAGAACAAAATCCAAAGTGGATTGATTTGATGCTCAAAGTATTGAAGACGCAATTAAAGGTGAAGAGGATCGTCAAGGAAAAAATGATATATTTATGTTTCTTTTTCTTGGTGATAACCAAGATGCAAAGAAAGCTATAGAGCCATTGCTAAAATTGGATTTTTTTCCAGTAGAGTCACTGCAATATGAATTTGTGTGAGATTAATTTAAATATGAACAAAGCCATTTCATTGTTGTTTTTCTCATTTGGGTTTCTAGAGTAAAATATCTTAATTATTATTATTATTATGCTTATGATTGATTTCTTTAGCATGATTTCCCACACTTAGTATACTCTACAAGTTTATTACAAATCGATTGTAGTACATGGTGAAATATAAAATCAAGATCAGGGTGAGCACACAAAGATGATGGTCAAAAAAACGACAATGAGGTGCCTAGGAATGCACTCATGCAAGAACATGCACACATTCTTAGGAACATGCATGCATTCCTGAATTTCTTGCTTTTGCATTCCCCAAACTTCCATATAAGCTTCCAAGTTAGCGTCAAGTTGGAATTATTAGGAATGCATACACATTATTAAGAACATGTGTAACATCCCTAGTTTTAATCCCCACAAATTATAATGTAATTGTATAAATGTGAATTAGGTTGTTGAGTCGATGTGTTGGGGTGAAGAGCCTGTATTCGTTTAATGTAGCCAGAGGCAAAATGGTTTATTATGTTCTTTGAAATCATTAATAGAAATAGTAATCGTTGGTTGTAATATGAGAGGGATGAAAAAAATGGGGGGGCTATGATTCCACAAGAGAGAGGGGTCCAAAGGGGGATTATTCATGGGTATTAATCCAAACCACATTCCTTAAATTATTATCATTGTGTATAACCTTATATTTGTTGTTGAGTGTTCCCAAATCCAATCATTTAACTCATGTAAGAGGGTGGGTGTGAGAATTCACATCCCATAGTTATTGGGGGAGCATGGGATAAAGTACAATCATCTTTGGGGAAGAGTGAGAGTCAATTAAAAAAAGAGGGAAGAAGGAAATTTGTACACAGAATAGGGACACGTTTGACATATAGTTTTTGAATATCAAGGGAGGATTTTGTGCTTGAAGGAAGCCATTGTTTGGTTTTGTTTTATGCTAAGAGAGAGACCTATGTGCATGTAAATTGGGTTGTGGGCATTTAAATCATTTTTCTGTTGATCCAGATTATTTTGGGGAACAATATGAAGGCAGAAATATAACAAATAAATACACAGAGATATGGAAAGGAACACATTAATACAATAAATCTCAGATTATATTAATGACTGTCTAAAATACAAAAAATTATAAAATGAAAAAACACACAAGCTAGCTATAATGGTGGTAGCTTATCTCTGAGAAGAGATGTGTTGACTACGCTCATTCGCAATAAGTTGAGTACAATGAGGCTCCAAATTAATTTTTAACATAAAACGTAAATGAGAAAACCCTAAACATCCAAAACCCTAACCTCGGGAGATGAAACACCAAAATGTTTGTGGGCCCCGATGGGGTTAGTTGATACGTCAACTTCCTGAGGGAGTAACTTTTGCATACGATCTTCGTTTGGGACGCTCGATACACCGTTGGAAAGGTATAACCAAGGAGTAAATATTCGTTTTTTCCTAAAATATTCCTTTCGCCACATGCTTGGTGTTTTTGAGCCGAAAAAATGTCGTTTAGGACCGCAAAACGACCCCCAAAAGTTTGGGACCCGAAAAACTGTAAAAAAACTGCCAAAATGGAAACTGGTATTTGACCTAGTGGAATAGGTGGGTGGCCACCAATATCCACCTGGATCATTCCTCCCCCCTTAGGATGCAATGGTCTCCATTGCGTCAAGTTCCTGCATCAGATGATAAACATTTTGCTAAATTTGACTCTCGGTGAACCACTTTACCTGATGAAGAAACTACCCTGCTTTGATGACCCGATGAAGTTTGATAGTCTGTCTACGGGTGTCCTTTGTATTGGTTTCCATGATCCGATCAATTTTTTCCTGTTTTATGAAGGAAGTATTGAGTTTTGTATGGGCCAATTGTTTTGTCACATATGAAGTGTCCAGGAGAGGTGGAAAATAAGGTCGAAGCAGTTCCATAATAAATATTGGGTGCAAGCCAAGGAAAGGAGGGATACTTGATTCAAAATCATTCTCACCCACATCCTTGGAAATAGTGTAAGGCCCATATAGGATTGGGAAAAACTTATGATGGGGTCCAATGAGGTGCTTTTTCTGCAAATGCAACTAGACCTTATCTCCCACCTGAAATTTGTGTGGTACCCGATGTTGATCATGGCGTTGCTTGTACTTGGCATTGGATTTCTCCAAAATATCATGAATTTTTTGTTGGATGTGCTCAACAAATTTATATTCCTTATCAGCCTTGGTTTGTGCATGGGAGGACTCTTCCTATGAGGCTGCAATGGGCAGAGCTACGTCAATGGGGACCAATGGTTGGAACCCCAAGAACCCCTGAAAAGGGTTGTGTCCAATAGAGATGTGGAGGGATCTATTGTAGCTATGTTGAACATAAGAAAGGATTTCATCCCACATGTGTGGATATTTTGAATTATACATCCTCGGGATATGCACAATCATCCTATTGACTACCTCTCTTTTTCCATCAGTCTATGGGTGGAAGGCAATTGCTTTGGTCAACGTGGTGTCCATCATCGACCATAGTCTGGACCAAAAAGTGCCCAGGAACCTACTATATTGATTGGAGATAATAGTTTGTGGGAGCCCAAAATGAACCCAAACATGTGTGAACAAGATCTTGGCAATGGCCTCGGCTATGATGCTCTTTTTTCAAGGTGCCAAAATTGTCATCTTAGAGAATCGATCAACAACCACAAAGACACAGTCATTCCCATGCCTGGTTGAAGGCAGACCAGACATGTATTCCATGGATATGGACTCCCAAGACCTATTCAGAGTAGGTAGAGGGGTGTATAGCCCTTGTTTCTTGATGGAGGTCTTGGAAATGGCACAAATAGTGCAATATATGATGCACTTGCAACAGGATAATATTGTTCCTTGAGGGAATCAATAAAAACCGCTAAAGTGGGTCCTGGCCAAAACATTACAGACTCATCCTCGACATGTTTCTCATAGTAATTATCCCACCAATATCTAACAAAGATATAAAAAAGAAATACATAGTGATATGTAAAGGAAAACAATAATGCAATAAAGATCATATTTTATTAATGACTGTCTGAAATACAAAAGACTGTAAAATGAAAAAACACACAAGCTAGCTAGAATGGTGGTAGCTTATCTCTGAGAAGAGATGTGACGGCTACGCTCATTTGTAAGAAGATGAGTACACTGAGGCTCCAAAGGCCTTTTTAACATAAAACATAAATGAGAAAACCCTAAACATCCAAATCCCTAACCCCAGGATATGAAACACCAAAATATTTGTGGGCCTCGATGAGGGTAGTTGATACATAAAATTATCGAGGGCATAACTTTTGCATACGATCTTCGTTTGGGGTGCTCGATAGACCGTTCGATAGGTATAAATGAGGTATAACCAATGTAGTCTTTCTGCAAAGCATATCCGATATACAGAGGAAGTTGCAACATGGACCTGCAACCAGTCATGTGGACCGATGACATATGAAGAGAATTCAAAGTCCACCTGAAATACAAAAACATGGTCCCATAAGTGGCCACACAAGGAGAAGTACCTCGAGGAAGGCCCACCCTAGAGGCATGGGAAGCTCATCGGGAGAGTCCTTTGGAAAGGAAACTGACAACTCTGATGGATATTATAGTAGAAAAACTAGCTCACATTCTTAGAAGAAAGGAAAGAAGATAAATCATTCCAAAAGTCATGACCCTGAAGAGTTCAATAAATCCAAACCACCCTCTTTCAGTGGAGATATTAAGAAAGGGAAAGAGGCATAAGCTTGGCTCCTTGTTTTAAAGAAGTACTTCAGAGTCCATGACTACTCTGAAAACTTGAAGGCTCGAATAATCATCTTCAACCTGAATGGAAAGGCTTCCATTTGGTGGGAAGACCTTAAGATTGTCAAAGGAATCCATGAAGAGGACTTATCATGGAAACAGTTGGAGAAAAAATTCAAGAAGAAGTATCTGTCAGAGGAATACTTTGACGGGAATACTAAGGACTTCTATGAACTCAAGCTGGGAAATCTCATCATAGAGGAATATATCAATAAATTCCTTGAACTGTTGAGGTATGTACCCTACATAAAGGATGAAAAGGTAAAAGTGCAACGATTTATCACTAGGTTACCTCAGACCTACCAGAATATGATTGAGTTTGACGATCCAAAGACCTTAGAAGACACTATATAAAAGGAAAGGTATTGTTATGAACAGTTCGGGAGCCAGAAGGAATCTCGAGATGACTAGAAGAAGACGAATAGTTTGGGATTCAAGAAGAAGGGGATTAAATCCTCAATATTTAATAACTATATGAAGGATTCTAGGATGACCCTTCCTACCCGAAGTGTGTATCAACAAAATTTCCCCTCCCAGAGTGGAAATAAACCATTTGGATTAGCCCCAGGAAAGATTGATAACCCAAAGAGATAACCCTTGAAATATTGGGGTTGTAGAGAAGAACATCTATTGAGGGATTGCCCACGCAGACAACAAAACAGTAGGAAAGTCTACAACATCCAAGAAGCTATCACAGTCAATGATGTGGCTAAGATCATGCCACATATTTATGCAGCTTTGGATATAAACAAGCCGACCACCAAGCTTCAGTGGTGGAGATGGAAGGTATGATCGCCAACCGTTTAATTTCTATTTTAATTGACACCGGTTCTAATTTGAGTTATGTGGCCCCTCAGACTGTTGATAAGTGTAAACTGCAACCAGTTAGACATGTTAAACCATGGTTGGTACAACTAGCCACTGGAACCAAAAGAAAAGTAGCAGAGGTCATACCAGCTTGCCAATTCATCATGGATGGATTGCCCACCCAAACGACCCTTAACATACTTCCCCTAGGATCTTATGACTTGTTGATTGGTATGGATTGGTTGGTTGCTTATAAAACTAACTTGGATTGTTACCATAAAACTTTAGAATGTGTAAATGAAGAAGGGAGAAAGATAGCCCTCCAAGGGATTTAGAAGCTTGTCTCAGTGAGATGAATATCAATCCTTCAAATGAAAAAGTATTGTAGAAATGGATGTCCTCTATATGAAATACAAGTGTTGGAATCTGTTGAGGATGACAAACTGAACCTAGAGGACCACCCCATATTAAGAGAGTATAGATACATATTTCTAGAAGAGGTATCGGGTCTACCTCCGAGAAGAGACATTGACTTCTCGATATAAATTGCACCAGGAGCAGTGCTAGTGTCTAGGACACCCTATAGGATGATTACACCCAAGCTAGTTGAGATCAAGCAACAGATAAAGGAAATGATGGAAAAAGGCTACATCCCACCCAATGTGTCTCCATGGGGAGCACCAGTCTTGTTTGTGAAGAAGAAATATGGCACAGTCCAACTATGCATAGATTATAGAGAACTCAATAAAACAAACATAAAGAACAAGTACCCCTTACCAAGAATCGATGACTTGTTCGAACAATTAGAGGGTGCTTCCATTTTCTCAAAGATTGACTTAAGGTCTGGATACCATCAAGTCCAAATGAAGGATGAAGACATCCACAAAACATCCTTCAGGACCATATATGGTCATTATGAATTTGTGGTGGTGCCATTTGGATTAACCAAATCCCCCGCCACTTTTATGTGCTTGATGAACAATGTACTCAGCAAATTCCTAGACAGATTTGTATTTGTTTTCATTGATGATATATGAATATACTCCAAGAACAAAGAGGAGCATGAAGAACATATTAGACTTGTACTTCAAGTACTAAGATAACATCAATTCTAAACTAAGTTTAGCAAGTGTGACTTTTTGTAGAAGGAAGTACATTGCTTGGGCCATGATATTTTTGAAGAAGGGGTGGCAGTAGACCCTGACAAGATCAGATCTATTATGGAATGGCCTACCCCAAAGGATGTATCTGATATCAGATCCTTTATGGGCTTAGCAGGATATTATAGAAGGTTCATAAAAGGATTTTCCAAGTTTGGTTGTCCAATCACTGCCCTCTAGAAAAAGGGAGTTAAATTCACTTGGACATAAGAATGTGAAGAAAGATTTTAGTAACTGAAATACCTTCTAAACCATGCACCCGTGTTGAAGATTGCAGACCCTGATAATGACTTCCTTGTGTGTATAGATTCCTGCAAGGAAGGACTCAAAGGATTCCTTATGCAAGAAGGACGTGTAATTTGCTACGTATCCAAAAAATTGAATGAGCATGAAATCAATTGTGTGACCTATGATCTAGAGTTGGTTTCCATAGTGCATGATTTAAAAATGTGGAGGCATTACCTCCTGGGTAGGAGATTTGTAATTATGATAGGCCACTGTGGGTTGAAACACCTGTTTGATCAACCAAAACTCAATGCTAGACAAGCTAGGTGGATGGCTCTCCTTAGTGAGTTTGATTTCGAAATCAAACACATCAAAGGAAAGGAAAATAGGGTGGTCGATTCCCTTAGCATAAGTGTGAAAACAATTCACCTAGTAGCGGTGAGCACCTGTGAAACAGATGTCAGAGAAAGAGATAGGAATGCACAAGAAACAAGTGCATTCTTCAAAACCATGACCTCATACCTAAGGCAAGAGCCTATAGGGATAAAGTATGAAGGCTATCATATGCTCGATGAAGGCTTGCTTACTTACAAAAACATATTGTATATCCCAAGTTGTGACAACTTGAAGAGGTTCATAATCGATGAACTACACAAGAGACCATATACTGGTCACCCAGGATATTAGAAAATGATCATGGCCACTAGGAAACAATTCTATTGGCCTATCTAGCTAAGTGCCTAGAATGCCAACAAGTTAAGGAAGAACACGGACACCTAGCAGGGTTGTTACAACCTCTACCAATTCCAGAATGGAAATGGGAAACCATTTCCATGGATTTCATCACCTGATTACCAAAATCGGCTAAGAAGAATGATGCCATCATGGTAGTGGTGTACAAATTGAGAAAGTCTGCTCACTTGGTTCTTGTCAAGTTGAATTTCAAGGAAACATATATTTCCAACATCTTCATGAAGGAGATATTTAGACTACATGACATGCCTAGAGAGATTGTATCCGATAGAGACACAAAATTCACTTCAAGCTTTTGGAAATCCTTGATGGTTGGTTTTGAGACTAAATTGTTGTTTAGCACATCCTATCACCCCCCAAAAAATGGATAGACTAAAAGAGTAAACCAAATATTAGAAGACATGTTAAGGATGCATGTAATGCATCAACCTAAGAAGTGGGAATACTACCTACCATTGGTAGAATTTTCCTACAACAACGGTTATCAAGAGTCATTGAAGATGAGCCCTTTTGAATCCCTATATGGTAGACAATGCAAGATTCCAATTAGTTGGAGTAATCCAGTGGATAGAATTACAATTAGACCAGACATACTGAAAGAAATGGAACAACAAGTGATTCAGATAAAACAAAATATGATAATTGCTCCGGATAGATAGAAGAGTTATGCCGACAAAAAGAGAACTCCCAGAGAGTTCAAGACAGGAGGCCATATATATCTCAGAGTTAGGCCCATGAAGAGTTCCCTGAGAATGGGATCTTGTGCCAAGATGGCACCTCGGTATTGTGGACCCTTTGAAGTCTTAAATAGAGTGGGACATGTAGCCTATAGGCTATCACTCCCTCCCATAGTAAAGGAACACAATGTTTTCCATGTTTCATTATTGAAGAAATATGTACATGATTCTAATCATATAATTGACTCATATGTGATCCAGGTGGAGCCGGAGGGAGAATTCCTGTCAAAACCTCAATGCATACTAGACAGGAAGGAAACCTCACTCAGGAAATGGACAATTGCACAGGTCAAGGTGCAGTGGAAACACTTTGGCCCAAATGAGGCTATGTGGGAAATGGAGGATTCCATGAGGCATGCATATCCATTTTTGTTTACTTTTGTATATACATATCATCTTGACAGATAGAACATCGAGGGCGATGTTCCTTTAAGGCGGAGGGAATTGTAACACCATGTTTCCCCCAGTTTGTAAATATAACTATATTGGCCAAGAGACTATCAAAAACTCAATATGTGTGAATGTTTGATTTGATGGATCTTTGTATAAAAGGTCGATGAATGTAAATTATGTTATTTAATAGAAAATGGATAAGTGTTGCATGACTGTTGGAAAGGGGGTGTGCTAAGAGAGACCACGAATTCTATGAAAGAGATGGTGAAGGGGACCAAGAAAAGTTGTGTTACCTCCACCAGACCAGTACTTTGATGAATTTAATTTCTCAGGATCAGAAGAAATCTCTGACCCAAGAATGAATTACATTCAGGCTGGTAGGTGGGAAGACCTCCTCAAGAGTTAATGAGGGGATGGGGCAGACCGCCCATCTGTAAGGCTTCCATACCTGACCACGGATTGGGAATTCGGGCCACATGCAATCTTACTAAGGAAGAAAAGAAAGGAAGGCGTGGTGGGCAGAGGAAGACCTACGAAGAGTGCAGAGATAAGACACTGAGCTCTCATGTTCGAGGAAGAACTTTGAAAAGTGTGTGTTCTGATCGCGGGAAATAGATATTGAGTCGGGAGAAGGAGAGTGATGGGTGTTCTATATGCACTAAAAAAACACTAAAAACCCTCAATTAAATTGTCAACCTGGGGTAAGTAAACTTAGAGTTGTGGCAGAATATATGCCAAAGGTAGAAGGGTTGATAGTAGTATAGTCTAACTAAGGAAGGTATCTATAAAAGGGCTAATCTATTCAAGCAAATCTATCTAATGAGAAAACCCTACTAAGCAACTTGAAACTATGTAACCTAAGTACTTTTGGGCCAAGGATCGATGGATAGTTCTAATAAAGCAAGTAAAAACCCTATGTAAAGCAAACTAGTTCATAACAATAAGCAAAAACAACTATTAAGCATAACAATAAGCAAATAATAAAATCAAACTACTTTAACTTGCCAACCTACATTCAATGAGAAACTACACTATGAAAGCAAGTAAATAAACAAGCCAACAACTATTCTATTAAAGCAAATAAGCAAGTAAGAAAAACAACTAACTAACCTATTAAAGCAAATAAAAAAGTAAGCAAAACAACTAGTTAACCTATTAAAGCAAGTAAACAACTAAATACTCTAAGATAACTTCTACTGCAATTAAACAATTCTCATTGAACAACTATCTAGCCTAAGAGGCAAGTGGACTATATTCTTAATTCAAACTATTTCTAATTCATAAAAATGAAATCTATTTAATTGAAAACAAGAAGAACTAACAACTAACCTTTAATCTATGATAAGCAAACTACTCTCTAACCTATCAAAGCAAAAGACTATCTATCCTACAGCAGAAATAAAACTACCCTCTAAGCTATGAAAGTAAGAAACTATATCTTCTGATCTATGAAAGAAAGAAACTAGATCTTTTAACCTATGAAAGCAAGAAAACTATCTTTTAACCTATGAAAACTCAAATATAGTGTTGGTGGTGGTGTGAATGTCTCCAGTGTCGTATGATATCTCAATGGCACTTGAAAACAAAGGATAATTCAAGCGGTAGATCATTCAAGTGGTATAAGCTCAACACTTATCTCAATAGCAAAGTGAAAGGTATAGATTAAACAATCCAATGAGAATTTAGCCATGACATAAACAATTGTCAATTACCCTGCATATTCATTTATTAACCATCAATAATATAATGAGATCATAATTATAATTTTACACTATGTAAGCAAAATTCATACTTAAACTCAATCATTAACTAAGAAATACAATTGCAATCTAATTCTAGGAAAGAAAATACATAAAGTGAAACTATGATATATCTATTCTAACAATTCAAAATACGATAAGAAAAATGCTTGAAAACAGAATTAAAACATGACATATAAAAAGTAAACTAATGCATGTATTGACTAATAACCTGTTAAGAAAATTCTACAATAAAAAGACTGAAATTAACCCTATCCATCCACCAAATCCTTGTTAAAGAAGACCCAAATTAAAACTATGTTCTACTCTATTTAAAAATCCGTTTTAAATTTAATTCTAACAACATAAAATAAAACATAATCTAATATCTAATTGTACATGGGGTTAGTCTTGGAATTTGCTAATTCGTTCCTAACTACAAGATCAATGCATGCTAACAAAATCCTTCATACTAACCTGTAAAAGTGAATCAAAGCAATTAAACTATAACAACAAACTAATTAACACAATGATAATGCATGTACAGGAAATAAAGAGAACAACTAAACTATGAAATGCATAAACAACATAAAGAGTAGTTACCAGACTACTGGTGGGCCCCCCAATAAGTCATGGTTACTTCTCAAATGGACACCATGAGCTCAGCAAGATGAATTCACCATTAAAAAGCAGAAACACAATTTTATATAACTTCGGCAATGGAAAATGGCAAAATAAGAGAGAGTCATGTTTTTCTCCAATAAACTACGTCTATTGTTTCTTAACCTATTGTCTGACCATCCTAGTGGTATTTATAAGTTTACAGACCAAGTGGTCGACCACAGGAGGGTTGAACCACTTCTAAATTCGGCAATTTACATTAAATGATGCCAACTGCTGAAACAGAGCGGGCCAATAATCACCTTGTTTAACAACCAAAATTGAGTTGTCAGGAGTTCAATAGTTGTAGGGGGCAAGCATGAACAAAACCCATGTTCCCAATTCACCCATCACTGACCGCCAATACCATAAACACCAAGTGACCCTTCGTTTTTGTGTAAGATGTGGTGCTGGACGCAATGTCGGATCGGGTACTGGATCGAGTTCTGGAAGGAGTGTCGGACTGAGTGCCGGAAGTAGAAACATGGTGCATTTTTTCCCTGTAACACCAGAAAAAATGTGAATTAGATCTTTGGAATCATAAAACTTGATGAATTATACTCAATATTGACATCAAACACGAATCATACATAGCTAGTGTAGATCATACCATTTTAACATAAAATTCTTCAAAAAGATCCTTCAAAACATGAAAAACACATATGTACATTCGACAAAAGTGTCTAATAACTGTCATAAAATTGATCATATCTCGGGCCCAACATTACCCCCACACTTATGATTTTGCAGGTCCCACCACAAACAAAAATAAGTTACCCCTCGTGAGTAGGCTTGCTGAGGAGGATCAATTCTGGAAGCTTCTCCTTCTTGTTGTGAAGACTTTTCCTTGTGCTTCTTATGTTGCTTTAGTTATGCTCTAAGGCTGTGGTTAGATTTGGTCATCTCATCGACCAATCGTTGAAGGGAGTTAACCTTTGCTTGGAGGACTGCATTATTATGATGAGTGTGTGCATCTATTGTCTTTCGTTCCTCCAACTGTTGGAGAAGATGATGGTTTTGTTTTTGTATCTTCTCAATGGTTGGGGAAAAAACATTGATCTCTGAGGAAGGATTAGATCCTTTGAGGGATGTGGACAATCTATCAGTTTTAGGATCTAGATTAGGCATGGGTGAAGTAGGAGTGATGGGGATTGGTAAGGAGAGGTAGGCTCTGATTTTGTCTTTCTTAGTGGCTCTAATCCATCCACAGAAACTTCCCTAAGTCTCTTATGAGGGCTCTCAAGATCGGAGGACACTTGGATAGGATCCGAAGTAGGCATGGGTTTTGCATAAGGTTTGGTTCTTGTGCTTCGGGTACTCTTTCGAAAGGGTCCTTTACCAAATCGATTGGATCCCCTCCTATTTGTGGGAATGATACGAAAGTCTTGTTGAATTACTTCTTGGATATTTTTAGGTGTAGGATCAAGAGAGATTGAAGGCATTGGGGGGTTAAAAATAGGCTTCTTTTGGTCTTTGCTCTTGGTCTTTTTACCCGATCAAGAAGTCGGGATATCAACAAGATTTTTGTATTGTTCTGACAAAGAGAGGGTTTGTGCAAGGGGATTTGGAGTTCTTTTAGAGCGAGGCTTGGATGGAGAGATAGTTTTTAGGCTAAGTGGATTTTTTTTGGTCCAAATTGTCAAGTGAGGGTTTGCAAATCGATAGATAAAGGCATCCCAAGTTTTCCCCTATTTCTCTAGTTCGACTAGAACAAGGAGTTTGATCAAGCCATGGTGAAAGAGATTATTGTGGGGGTTAGTCACATTATTCCTCACTTGAGAGGACATCTTCTCCAAGATTTTTAGAAAATAGAAGGGGAAGTTCAAAGGTTTGTTGAACAGAAAATGAACCAACAATCTAAAATGACAAGCTTTGAAAGTGGAGTATCTACCTTCGCAGGTAATCAACCTTGTGATGACGATGAGGGGGTTGATCAATTCCACCTTTATCCACTCCCTAGAATATCCTTTTTCCCTTGAACTGTTCTTGAATTCGGGCTTAAAAACCTTGTTATAACTTGAGCGTGACAATTGGTGGTTTTTGAACCATCTATCTTCCATTCTTGGGAGCTTTGTAGCTATCGGAATGGACTCTTCTGAGATTTAAAAGGTAAGAGACCCTACATGTTTTTTCTTCCCATTGAAACCGAGGGCGAATTGCATGGAGAGGCTGTCATCGTGGCCCTGCAAGTTAGACAAAAATGGCCCCCAGCCTATGCGCAAAAACAACTCTTTGTATTGTGCTAATTCGGGAATGGCAAAGAGATTCACATAGGAAGAGGGTTTGTACCTCCTAAGCATTGTGGCAAATGTGAAATTTACCAGGCAAGGGTGCGAACAGGCCAAGAGATGGCACGAATTGGGAATGGTCTGAGCGCGATTTGAACAGGGGAAGAGATGGTAGAGGTTGGGCGTAATTTCTTAACGCAAGGAAGAGAAAATGGAAAGGGCGAATGGAGATAATGGTTTCCCAACTTGATTTTGAATGCTCCTATAGTGGAGTAGGTTGCACACATGTGTGCATGGGATGCCATGTGTGGAAAATTCAAATTCGACGGCTCATTTTTGGAGGTAATGCAATGATGCACAGTTAGATCAATGTCCAAGTCTTTTGACTTGGACATTTGATCATGAACATATAAATCATCTTCAATCAATTGCCTGCAACCAATTCAATTGAATGTAATTGAGTTCTGGTTACCTGGAATCTAGGACAATTACTGGTGTGTAATTCATATGGTATTTAGTTTGGCACCTCATATGGCATTTCATATGGCACTTCATACGATACTTCATACGATACCTCTGTGTTAAGTACATTTACACTTCTTATAATGGATAGGCTGTAAATTTGAAGTGTTTTTGACAATCACAGTGGTAAATGAGCAGAGGGAGAATGTTCCCTTGTTGTTGATTTTTCCATCATGCTCACTCAATCCTCTTGCATATGACATATAATATCAAACTTACAATGAACAGGTTATAACAAGTAAAAACATGTATTGTCAAACCTACAATGTACAACTTGTAATGAAAGATAATTTGATAAAGTGGTCTGGTATGTTAGGCAATTTATAGCACACAAGAGTTTAGCATTTCAAACATAACATGACTATTAATGTAATAACCGGTATCATAGAAATAATACAAAAATTATTGCAAAGATTTATTTTTCTAGGCAATGATCATTTGTCAGCTCATGACCCCCTCCCCCACACCTAAGTATTGTGACACCTCACAATCAAAAGTATAGGAAACTGGTCAGTATCCCCCAATAGCCAAAGATTTATAGTATGTCAAGTGTAGAAATAAATTTCACAGATTGGTCTGACAAGACGGTTAGAAGATCGCCCCACCTATAGTATAAGAGATCCTATATATAGATAAGAAGAGATAGGAAAGAGAGTTTTAAGATACTCTTAGATTTATTTCCCAATGGAAAGTTTATGGAGTTCATTAACCGTATCTTAACCACACATACTTCATGTCATCTTTGTATGCAATTAATGTCATACATCAGGACAAGTTTAAATGTGTTATTTATTTTTTTCAGATTACCATCCTCGCTAGGTAGAATGCCCCACTGCCAACAAGCCTGGCCAATACTCCGCCGGGTTTACCTAGTCATACCATATGTCGGTACCCACTACCAGCAGACCTGTTCAATATCCCGGCGGGTTAGCCTCTTACACCCTCAGAGACTGGCCCTCCATCTTTTAAGATTTTAGTATAAGATTTCTTTATGCAATAAGATGGGGGAACAACTCTGAAAACAACTTTTCCTTTTTTTTTTTTCTCAATTGGGATTTTATTTATGTTAGAGGATGACTTTCCGTTATATTACTTAGTGATTGTCCCAATGTAAGGGGTACTTAAGAGGATGTGGCCTATCTAAAGATATGATATAATCAAGCTATTTATTCTGTAGTGGATAGTACCATTGAGAAAGAACATAAAGGTATCTCTAGGCTCAACTTAATTTCTTCCTTTGTATTTATTGTGATGTTTCCATGACTAACCATTAATTAGACCTCCTTGTTACTCTTTGATAAAGACACTTGACTCACTTACTCAGGTTTCTTGGAAAAACTGTATGAGAGACCTCTAGGCTTGATAGTTATGGTATCACTTCCTTATACAATGGTGAAGAGTTTCAAGAGCAACTACTTTAGAATGCCTAAAAATGAGAGTTCTTGCAAAAATATGGCTAATTAAAGTAAGTCAATATTCATTTGATGCTTTAGCAGACACAAAATTCAAGTGTAGCAATTTTTGAAGAAAGATCCTTGAAACTGTGTACTCCTAGTGAAATAAATACTTACAGAAATCTCTAGAATTGCCTTATTAACAAAATTCAAAAACTATTTACATATATACAGTAGGAAATTCAGAAACATTTTCAAGAACAAGGGGGGACTTCCCCATATACTAAGTCCAGTGCCTTGTCAATTGACATGACCTATAGAAAATCCTCTCTGGAAATGGGCTTATGATAAAATTTAAGTCGGTGTCCATTTACCACAAAGGAGACTTGTCCATCGTCAATTGTTTTAATTTTTATAGATCCATTGTCATATAAAGTGTCTACCTCGTAAGGGCCCACCCACTGGGTGGCGAGTTTTCCTTTGAAATTTTTGAATCAGGAATCAAACAATAGAGCCCAATCACCAGGTTGGAAGTGTTTCTTCTTAATATATTTGTCATGCCACTTGCTCCTCTGGTTTTGGACTAATATTGTTTGTTGGATGGAATCTTGCCTGATTTCATCCAACTCATTCAATTGTAGGGCTCGTTGTTTCTGAGCCTCATCCAAGTTCAATCCTAATTCTGTGGCAATATGGAAGATCCTTGCTTAGAATTCTATTGGTAAAATTACTTGTTTCCCGTACACTAGCTCATAAGGGGTATGCCCAATGGTATTCCTCCAGGTAGTCCAGTATGCCCACAAAGCCTCTAGGAGCCTATCAGCCCAGTCCTGATGATGTAATTGAACAATCTTGGTCAGGATGTCTTCCATAACTTTGTTTGTAGATTCTACCTGACCATTGGCTTGCGGATGGTATGGAGAAGATTTACAATGTTTAATCCCATATTTCTCTGTTAGCTCTTTCATCAGCTTGGAAGTGAATTGAGTTTTTTGGTCGGTAACAATTTCATGAGGGACACCGAAGTGGGTAAAGATGTGTTCATAGATGAATTCGACAACAGACTTCTTTGTAGCCTTGAATAGGGATTTTGCCTCTACCCATGTGGTGACATAGTCCATACAAACCAAAATATAGTTCTTCCTATGGGACATAGGTGAAACTAGTCCTACAAAATCGAGGGCCCATTTTTCGAAGGGTTCTATCATAACTTGGGCACGCAAAGGCATTTCGTCAGCTGACGTAGGTCTTCCTATCCTTTGGAAACTATCATAACTTCTCACATATTTGGCAGCATCTCTAAAAATGCTAGGCCAATAGTAACCCGAATGTAACACCATATATGTTGTACGTTTGTCAGAAAAATGGCTACCACATGGTCCATCATGACAACTTCGTAGTATTTCTGGTACCTCATCCTCTCGGACACATATACGAATAATCAAATCAGGGCTTGTGTGAAAAATATCATGACCAACCTAAGAGTAATTAGCACTCTGTGTAATAATTTTCCACTTTTCATGAGGTGACAAATGAGACGGTAACTTTCCAGTAGCCATATAGTTTTCCATATCTACAAACCATGGGGTATTGACAAAAAGGGAAAAGAGATGCTCGTCTGGGAAACTATCATCTACAGGGATATCATCATCCTCATTTTTTATTCGGGAAAGAAAATCAAATACTGCATTATCCTTACTGGGTCGGTCAAGCACAGTGATATTAAATTATTGCAATAACAAAAGCCACTTGGTCACTCGACAATTAGTTATGGGTTTATTCATGAGGAATCTAATGGCGGAATGATCAATATGTACAAATACTTCATAAACTGTAATGTAATGACAAAACTTGTTAATAGCATGAACAATTGCCAAGAATTGTTTCTCGGCAACTGTGTAGTTTAACTCAACATGGGACAAGTTCTTGCTCACAAAATAAATGGCATAGGAATGCTTGTCCTCTTTCTTCCATAATACCCCTCTTATTGCGGTGTCGAAGGCATCAGTGGATATATAAAATGGGAGAGTCCAATTGGCCCCTCTAAGAACTGGTGCCACATACAACTTAGCTTTCAGGGTTTCAAAGGCAGTTTGACACTGCTCAATCCAAACAAAATCAACATCTTTTATTAGTAATCCAAACATAGGTGCAACAATATTTGTAAAATTTTCAAAAAGCCGTCGGTAATATCCGACATGTCCAAGAAATATTCTCACCTCTTTCTGAGTCTTGGGGGGTGGAAGTCTAACGATGACCTCAACCTTTGCAGGATCAACTTTTATCCCTTCAGATGAAACATGATGTCCTAGAACCACTCCTTCAGTTAACAACATTTTGCGTTTTTCATGACTTAGAGATAGGTTCATTTCTTGGCATCTGATGAGGACTTTTTCTAAGTTGTCTAAGGCTTCCTGGTAAGTGTTACCATAGATTGTGAAGTCATCCATGTAGACCTCCACACAATCATGAATAAGATCGACAAATATCCCTAATACTGCTCGTTGAAATGTGGTAGGAGCAATACACAATCCAAATGGTAAGACCCTATAGGCATAGTTTCCCCAAGGACGAGTAAAGGTAGTCTTATCTTGGTCCTTGGGTGCTATAAGAATCTGATTGTACCTGCTTTACCCATCTAGAAAGGAAAAATACTTCTTTCCCGACAAGGTATCTAGAACTTGGTCAATGAAAGGGAGAGAAAAGTAGTCTTTCAGAGTGGCTTTGTTGAGTTCCCAAAAATCAACAAAAATTATCCATTTCCCAGTCACTTTATTTGGAACCACTACAAGCGGGGATACCCATTTTCTATCGGAGATGGGATAGATAAATTTGACATTTAACAACTTTTGGATCTCCTCCTTGACTATGTCTTTGAGTGTTGGGTTCATTCTTCTCTGGGGTTGCCTAACAAGTGTTACTTCCCCCTGGGTATATATGTCATGGGTGCATGTGTTAGGGTGTATACCCTTCATGTCAGTGTATTCCCAGGAAAATTCTTCTGATTGTTGTTTAAGGATATCTACTAATTGTTTTTGTTGGTCTGCATCTATCCCGAAGTTTATATGTAAAACTTTTCCTGGACTA
Organism: Picea sitchensis; assembly: GCA_010110895.2. NCBI lineage: Eukaryota > Viridiplantae > Streptophyta > Pinopsida > Pinales > Pinaceae > Picea > Picea sitchensis. The sequence goes on from SNQJ01S0127557.1 coordinate 57,971, forward strand.
ATATCATAGGGCATAGTGTAAGACATGGCAGACTCATCTATCTCGAAAATAAAAGATGTCGAAGACAAAATGGATGGGTCTAATTGTTCTTGAAATTATTCCCCAAACATGTATTCAAATTGGGGAAAAGACTGTGGAAAATCCACACATGTGATAGCATAAATAAGCTAGTTTAGCACATTTTTTGTTGTGTGCTCCTGAAGTGCCCATGCATGGTCACTTGGAAATACAGGTTCTTCCCAGTCCTCACTCTTGTATGTACATTCAAACCACCATAGATTCTCCATAATAGGTTGAGATAGAGGGTAAATGGTGAGCTTCTGAATGGAGAGACCATTTGATATGGTCATTTCCCCTTCTCTACAGCCAATAAATGCATTGGTTGTGACTATCCAAGGTCTTCCCAAAATGACAGGATGGCCTTTGGGAGGATCCTTTGAGTGAATGACAAGAAAATATACGGGGTACTCTCATGAGGCTAAAGTAACCATGACATCATATAAAATTCCTTCAGGTATAACCCTAGTCTTATCTGCTAATTCCAAAATGGTTGGGGTAGGTCGAAGAAGAGGTTGTAACTATAATTATACCAAGGTAGTAGCGGTCATAACATTGATGGCTGCCCCGAGGTCTATGAGAGTGTTTCCAATGGAGACCTCATTAATAGTTATAGTCACTACGGGGTTTCCTGGATTCCCATACT
>SNQJ01S0127559.1:0-26207 GCA_010110895.2 Picea sitchensis
GAAAGAACATTTTGCATATAAATCACAACTACTTACCTCATGTATTTTCCAAGATCATATATAACTTGTTTGACGTTGTTGTCAAAGTCGTTTGGGAGAGATAGTGGTAGAACATACTGTAACAAAAAAATGAATCGTTATTTATTTCGACCAAAGTAGACAAGAAAAAATTAAAAAAAAATAAAAGATGTATAAGGCCAATATATATAAATATGTATACCAAAATTATTACCTTAATGAAGGTATGCCAATCATGTGTTTTTACCCCACCAAATTCACCTTTTTTCGTTAAAATATTATTTATGTTTGAACCAAAACCCGTGGGAAATTTATTTCTTTGAATGACCTCTTTTACATCATTGCTTTGTTGCTCTGTTAATAACCATGGAAGATTATTTTGATCTAGTTCTCCATCTGATCTATTTGAATATCGGATCACACTTCGCATTGCATGATTGGCTTCTTGCATGTCAATACAAATTTTGACAATTTTTTCTTTGTCTCTCCTACCATCTATGATTTTCCATAACGTTTCAGTGACATTCTTCCCGATATGCATTGTATCAAACAAATGAGCTATTTTTAGCTCCTCATAGTAGGGAAACCTCATGAATTGAGTGGGATAACATTTCATTCCTAATACCTTCATGATGATTGCGGCCTTCATGAAGCATAAAAGAAATCACAAAAATAATTATCAAATACTGTAAAATAAATTCAATGATTAAAATAAATATTCAAAACATTACATGAGCTCCGATACATAAAGAAATTGAGTACCTTGATGATTTATATTATATTCCAACCTCCATAGGTGAGGTGTCATTCTTTGTGGTTTTAAACCAGTCTCTTCATTCCCATTGAAAAGATGTTTTTCAGTAGTATGATACCTATGGTTCTTAGGAAGAAGGTGCCTATACTCATCAAACACCGCCTTTCCTAAAAAAAAATAATGACGATACTTCATCTTAGGGCCACAAACTAGACATGCAAATTTACCCTTTGTTTGAAGACCTGCAACAAATGGATTAATGTCAATTATACGATGAGGTTATTTAAAAATTAAACATGCACCATGATAACATTAAAAAATTATATAGTATTAAAGAACAATATTATAATGCTACATACCACAAAAATGTGTTAGTCCAGGGGCATCATGAATTGTCCATAAAAGTATTCCACAGAATTTAAATTTCTTCTCCCCGATTGGTTTACATATGTCATACATTGTGATGCCATCCCATAACTTTAGTAGCTTGTCGATAAGAGGCTTGATATATACATTCGTATCTTTAACCTGGTACTTACCTAATTGTTTGAAATTACACATAATTACTATAGGAATGATATCATGTAATATATATATGTAAATAAATAAACAAAAGACATTATGCAAAAATTGAAACAAATGAAAATGTTACATTCAAAAAATTAATGTAAACAAATACCTGGAACAATCATTGTCAACATTATGTGCTCCCTCTATATTGACATCCAAGGAGGAATGTTATTTTTGATAACAAAAATAGGCCACACTGAGTAAATAGACCTAAGCTCTCTGAATGGATTAACACCGTCAGATGCCAATGAAATCCTAACATTATGAGGTTCATCTCTGAAATCTTCCCATTTTTCCTCAATTTCCCTAAATGAAAAAACATTGGTAGGCATTCGAAGAACACCATCTCCACTTCTATTATGTGCATGGTAATCCATAAATTATGCTATGCTTTCACACCTCAACAATTGCTGCAAACGTGGAATTATGGGAATATGACGAATAACCTTTCGAGGCACCCTTTTTGTTACTTGATTGGTTCGATATCTACTGATAAGACATTACAGACATTCTGTTTTCGAAGCATGTTGTCCATAATATATAATATGGTCATTAGGACATGAATCTATAGTTTGATAATCCATTCCAATGTCTTTCATAATGCCATTCAAACCTCGATATGTGCGAGGTAAAATATTTGACGATGGTAACAAAAATTCACCTAACAATCTACAACATAACAAATAACTAGTTAATCTAAAGAATATTAATCGTAAAAATTGCATTCTTATTTTACACATTAATTAACACTAAAAGTAAATAGAAAAAAATCAACATTTATGTATAATATGAGATGAAACATATTACATGTGTTAGGATCTGTGTCATACAAGTGTTCGACAAATTATTCATAACCTTTAAGTTCACTGGCAACAATGTAGCGAAGAGAAGATTTGCTCTTGATCCTTCATAAAGTCGTTTATTTGCCTTTTCTAATAGAGGTTCATCATAAATACCAACATTGTCCCCATCCTCATCTGACTGCGAAAACAAATCTTGGATCATTTGATTTGTCCCATCATCTTCTTCCATGGGATCATTAACTTTATTTGTCCCATCATCTTCTTCCATGAGATCCTCATTTGCTTGGTCATGATGTTCCTTAGCTTGTACAACATCATTTCTACTAATACTTGGTGCAATATTCTGTGGAAAGTTAGAGGGCAACTCTAACTTCATAATTACAAACAATCATGCAAAATTAGTGTATACTATAACAAACATTCAAACAATATATATACATATATATAATTTTATATAAAATTGACAAAATAAAAACAGATAATGAATTTATAGCTAATTACCATGGGACTATATTCATTTGATCTGCCATCAATGTGCCCATATTTCTTACAATGTTTTGTAGCTTTTGCTATTAAAATTCTCACGGGACGTATGAGGCAACATTTTTTGTAAGGGAAATAACATCTACCATCACCCTTTTCACCCACTTTACTTTTTTCCCTACCCCTAACTATATTCTACGACATTCTTCCGCACAAAAATACCCTTTTGGAACCGTCGTGTTTATAGCAAGATTGTCGCAACATCTTTAAATCGTCAAATATTTATAGGTCAATTTAAGTCACAGTCGTCGTAATTGCGACGACCGTGACCTAAATATTTATTCTTCTTTTTTTACCCATTTATTTGTTATATTTAGGTCACTTTGTCAAAGATTGGAACTGTTATAATGGTCATATCGTCACTCTTGTGACGAAAACACAAGTTTGTCGAAATAGAGACAATATTCCACCATCTTGATGATCGTCGCAAAATAGACGAAAGTTTGGCTCCATCGATAGAGCAACGAATACGAGGTGGATTTAGATCAAAATTGAAAAATTGAACTTTTTCTCTTGAATTTTGCAACGAAAGAGTACTTTCATCGCAAGTAGTCGTCGCAATTTTTTCAATATGTAGTAGTGAATAGCTCGTCCTCAAAAAAATCAAATTAAAAACCCCAATCCATCATCATGAAGAAACCAAACTCCTCAAGATAAAAATAGACTTTGAAACTTGAAGTTTGAAAAATATCATCAATATTTTCCCCCCTTTCAACTAAAAGGTGAGAAGTCATGGGACCTATGAATCAAAAGCATCAATATACTCCTCCTCCCCTTAAAAGTGGAAAATGGTAACTATACTGACTTTGATTGCAGTTGAAAGACTTGATCTTCAACTTAAAAGAGTACATCAAGTGGGCCCTAGTCATCTCCTAAATTATCAATTCCTAAATCAAAACATTCATGTTTGTCTATTGTAGAAATATCTTCAATAAAGTATGCATGTACTTATGTATCAACTTGATGATAAGATCATTCCAACAAATTGGATTCCAAAATCCATTGCCAAGTACTTAACCATTCAAAATTATTTGTTTTCTCTAAATCTTGGTTCACCTTCGAGACCTTTCGGAAAGGTGATTTGTCTTCCCACATAAACTACATGGAGTAAGATAAAAAAAAATACAATGCAATATGGCCAACTCAATGACATTGTTGGAACTATCCAAGTACATCATCCAACTTAGAAACATTAAGTGCATCATCCTTATCATCATCAATTGCATCAACATCATCCTTATCCTCATCTTCCCCATCATGATCCTCATCATCACCTATTTCACATCATTGACATCAAGTTCCTTGTTACCATCTTCCATGATATGCTACTACAAATCATCGCAAATAAACCCTACACTCACAAATGTAACTAGTCTAGAATAATCAAGAATATGCAAGAATTCATACTCATTCTTTTCATATCCTAATCCAAATATGTTCCTCTTGAACTATAACTCTTCCCCAGGTCTAATAACTATATCTTGATTCTCAAATATATCCTTATCCTTCTTATTCTTTGTATCCAATTCTTCATCTGCCTTCATAGTTTCATCATCAAATTTCACTCTCTACTTTATAGTTGGAGGATGCTCAATTCCCTTATGGTCACTTTCAACAATAGTTAATCCAAATAATAGATTATGTTGAAGAAGTATGGGTTACGATTGTTGATGGGAAAGAATGTACAATTCATCATTTAACAACATGGTGAAGTAGGTCAATATTTTTGTGCTAATTTGAATAGTTGATCCTAGTGTAGTATTAATTAAAGCATGCAAAAAATTGAACAAGTCTTCAATACTTGCCAACTCAATTCAAAGAAGTTCTTCAAGTACCAAAAACAATGTGTCGCAAAAACTACCAAGTATAGAACCAATGTCACAATCAAAGACCAATAATACAATGACAATAATCATCACACTCGATACCTCTATTCAATTCAAGCTAGACCAAAAGACTTCACATACATTTTCAAAGTGCGACACACATGCAAAAATTGTTGGACCTTAATACTTCATAAAGGGTTTCTTGCAACTCCACCTGTATGTTTCTAACTCTTCTTAAATTAGGAACAACACTATTAGAGATTGAGATGGACTCAATTATGTTAAGTCATGCTCAAAAAGAGACTTTGGACTCCAAATATTAGACAAAAGAGCTAATGTAGGTAACTGTCCATATTATGTAAAATACTGCAAAGTTTTGGTCCAATTTGTCATCATTTGCCTCGTCACTTTGCCTGTGCCAATTTTTCGTCAATTCCTTTATTCCTTTGCTTACCTTCATAAGATTATATCATTGCATTCATTGTATTCATGTGCTTTCCTTCTTTATATTATTTGCATTTGTTGCATGTGATTGTGTTAATGTGTTTTTCTAAAAACAATAATCATAATGTACCAACACTATAAGGCACAAAGTACACCAATAGTCATCATGCAACACCTACACAAATCCTATGACCCCCTTATTCAAGTTCAAGCAAGTCTAGGTCACAATCCAAAATTTCAATTTTATTAAGTTTCTAGATCCTCCTAGATCATCATCTCCGTATAACTTCAAAGCACCTTATAACACCATTTTACAAAATCCTTATAACCTAGTTATAACTCCTTTACAAATTGTGAACCTTAAAAGGTAGCCATGGACACTTTTACATGGTTCCTTAAAAGGTGTAAGTACAAAGTCATGGCTTCTATATTTACTTCAAAAGTGACATTCGATATTGCCTTTGAAAATTTCCAAGTCATAACAATCATTAAAAATCCTCATTGTAACTCCTTAACACACAACCACGCACTTTATCACCCTTTCACAAATTTTGCAATATAAACTTAGAATTACAATGCCTAAAATGCCTTTAACACACCTTCACAAAAATTCATCAACAACCAACAATTGCAACAACCATGCAAAATGTCACACTTTACAAATTTTGCAATATAAACTTAGAATTACAATGCCTAAAATGCCTTTAACAATTGCAAAATTATTACAAGGATTTCAACACTCCTTCTCAAGGTAAAGATACGAGATTGTCTGTCCCAAATACCTAATAATAAGATTAAGGAGACTTTGTTTTTCTTATGTTCATCAACATGACTAGCATTTTCTATATGCATTACAATGCCCACTATTATGAACCAATACCTTGATAATGATAAAAAGTTAATGAATAATAGTCCACTTCGAAAGGGAGACCTCCTTTTACAATATATTCAATGCACAATACAAGATAATATGATCTAAGACTAAGTCTCCTTGGTATATATATAGGAGACAAAAGGTACAATTCTAATGAAAGGTTCTAGCCAACCTACTAATATAACTCTAGAATGTAATAATAGCTCAATATCTAGGGCTTAATAAGGAGTTTTATGCTTAACATGGGGCTTTGTCTAGGGATTAACATGCCCCTCCCCTTCAAACAAGTGTTGTTCTCAACACTTGACTAATCAAGGGTGTTTTTGAATGAAGGAATTATATTCCCATGTCGCCTCTTCCACTAGTAGGTTCTTCCATTTGATGAAGTACTCAGTAATTTCTTGATTGTGTAGCTCTTTAATCCTTGTTTCAAGGATTGTTTCTGGTTCTAGTATGATTTTCCCTTCTCCATTAATCTCTGGTAAAATAACTTGGATTGGGATCTTATCACCGATTATCTTCTTTAAGCAAGAAACATGGAAGATTAGATGTACACTTCATGGTTTCAAATGAATAGCATGGTCATGATCTTGAGCAGGTGGAAGACCCTTAGGCATATCTCCAAATACCTTGGAATAATTGTTGATAACTTTTTGGAGATCCATTGGAGCAAAGGATATATATGTTTGAACATATAGTGAGCACAATTATGTAATTAGACCATGGTGTCCCTTTTTGAGTAATTTTGTCACGGTGTTATACATTATAACTTTAGAGGGTTTCCCTTGGATACCTCTAAAATCAATTTTCTTTCCTTCTAAGGAAAAATCATGAAAAGATATTGAAAATTAAGGGCTATTGTTCTTAATGATTGTAACTATTGGACCCCCAATACAATGTCAACACCACCCATTTGGATTGCAATAATGGGACTATCTAATAAATACTCCCCCATATTGAGCTTAACACTATGGAACTTCTCTAAACAATTTATGAGACCTCAATTTGCAATCATTACGTAAAACTCTGGTGCTATAAATACAAACCAATTGAGAAATTTTTCTAATTTTTAGTTGATGAAGTTATGGGTACACCATAATCAATCAACATTGTTACCCTTTTATTTTTGATATATCCTTCTATCTTGAGCGTTTTTGGAGTAATGATGTCGACCAATGCATGACAAGATATCGTTGGAGTAGTCTCTTCTAGCTCTAGATCCTGTGATGGTTCCAATTATTGATCTTCTTCCTACTCATTGTCTATGTAGAATACTTTCCTCTCACCGTATTTATGCATCTTACTATATTTTCTATCAGAATTGAAAGATATTCCATTTTCTCTTATTTCATCCTTTTGTCGAGGTGTCAACCTGGTTAGTTGAGTGAGGTTAGGAGAGGGAGCATGATGCTCTCTACCCAGAGACCTAGTTTTTGGAATTGTTGAATATGCTTTGCAATTGGACCTTTTAACCAAAGATTTATCAATTGACTAAAATATGTATTGCTCTTAATATCCCCATAATGTGTTATCAATTCATTCATAAAAATGGACCAAGACATAACATAATCTTTTTTTCATTCACAAATCCATTGATACCATACAAATTAGTCATTTTCTAAATACAAGGATGCAATAATTACCTTTTGCAAGGTTGATACTTGGTTTAAATCAAAGAATTGCTCCATCTAGAATATCCATGTTATAGGATCTTTACCATCAAACTTCCTCATATCGATCTTCGAAATTAAGTAGTTGTTTGATGTTGACTTGAATCCCTAATCATGTGGACCTTGGAGTAATGATGATCATGATTATGAGATCCAACATTTGTTCTCTCCAAATGTGATAAAATACTACCCATATGTGATTGAGTCTCAACACCATTGTTCTCCTTATTTTCATGATTACCTTGGATCTCTATATCCCTTTTAGGGATCCTCTGTAAGAGAATGGTTTCTATGGAATTTATAAATTTTTGTGTTTCTTTCTTATTTTCGTCCATATTCCTTTTCATTTAATTCATGGTTTTTTTGTATTTCTTCCTTATTTTCATCCATCTTCTTTTTCATTTGATCTTCCATTTCCCTTCTAAGGTATTTCTTTCAAAACCCAATTTGGAGACTATCTAGATGATTGAGCTTCGTCCTAATATATATTTGAAATTTGAACCCTTCTATGTCTGAAAGTTTGGCCTGTAATACTCTGATATGACTTCTTAAAATATTGAAAAATTCACAGTCTAAACCTTTGTTGATAAAAATTTATAGCAGAGATACCAAAATGACTTGTTTAAGACTAATTTCAGAATTAGTTAAAAATCCCAACTTCTACAAGATATATCTCATAAATTATAATGAATCAGAATCTAAAAAAATTTCCACATGTAATTAGCTATGTCTTCTCGGGATTATGAAAATTTTAGAGTCTAAAACTTCACCAATTTTTTTTATAGAGAATGACTCATTTAAGACTAATTTCAGGATTAGTCACAAACCCTAACTTACATAGGAGATATCTCTGAAACTATAACGAACCAGAACCTAAAATTGTGATCATCTATTGTTTGTTATCTTTCCTCAATCTCCTAAAAAAAAATTGTTTGAAACTTCCCAAAAAAAATGTTATAGAAAAAATGTCAATCTGTCTTGATTGAAGAAGAAAAACCCTAGGATTGTATGCTCTAAAACCAAATGTTATGAACCAACACCTTGATAATGATAAAAATTCAATGAATAATATTCCACTTCGAGGGGGAAATCTCCTTTTACAATTTATTCAATGCACAAGACAAGATAAGATGATCCTAAGACTAGATCTCCTTGGTGTATATAGAAGACAAATGACACAATTATAATGAAAGGGTACAATGAAAGGTTCTAGTCTACCTACTAATATAACACTAGAAATGTAATAACTTAATATATATGGCTTACTAAGGGGTTTTATGCTTATATGGGTCTTTTTCTAGGGATTAGCACCCACAAAATCAACTCTCTTTGAAAATGTGGGATAAAAGGAAATAATATGTCTCAATCAACAAATTTACGCATTAAATTTTGCTAGGATAACACCAAAAGTGAGCACGACCTTACACGTTGGTCAAGATGTCTACATGTTGATTGAGGATTCTTTAGATCATTTAAGGGATACACGTTGGTTGAGTATCATTCATGTTTGTTGACAACTATTTGACATGCTAAAGGATTTTCCTATTGCAAATCATTCTTGCACCCTAATTGCAACTCATGTTTGATGAGTCTTAACCATCCAAATAACCACCAAAGACTCTTCTTAGCTTGTGATGTTGCTCAATGTTTTATGTGTGTGCTAGTTATCCTACAAACATTATGGAATGCATGATCTAGAAATTGTTGTAAGCACACCAACCAATACCCAAGTGTCATTCATCAAATGACAACATAAACGGTGAGTACTAGGATGGAAATATAATTGTGAGTACTTTGATTTTCTTTCTTTTGTACTCCTATGCAATATGGATAATCAAACTTGAAATTACTAAGTTTTGAATCAGAACCTTCTTAGAAACAAGAAACAAATGCAGGTATCAGATAGCGTGCACTCTTGCAAATTACACTAGTCACTAGGGGTTAAATTTGAAGAGTATCCTTGTCCATCAAGTAATTTTTTTATGACATGTTTTCTTAAAACTATCGTTCTCATGACATTTGATATTTATTTTTTCTTATCAATTAAATATTATGTTTTTTATGTGTTTTCACAAATTTTTATTGTGGACATGAAAGCAATTTGTGCATTGGAATTATTAAAGTATTCAAAACACTTAATTTTGGTACACATTATTATAGTGTTAAAAGAACACAAAATAAACATCCTCGTCCCATCTACTACAAATAAACAAGAAATCAAAACTATTACAAGTCTTCTAACGAAAAAAAAAAACAATACTAAATAATGTACGTGATTTCTTACCTTACGACATAGATATGAAGCCCAAAATTAGAGGTCTAGTAGCGCTCAGGAGGAACCTTGTCTTTCTGAGTTATAAGAGATTATTCGGATGATTAAACGAAGAAGGAATGATATATGTTTTAGCACCACAAACCACCTACAGGATGGATCACTATCCAATCTATTCTATTGGTTTCTACACTCATGGAACATGCTATGTCGAGGAATAAAATAGGGAGCCTCTCAAAGTCTCAATAAAAAAATCCAACCCTAATGTGATCCTATTAGAAGTTAGAAATGATGTGATAGTGCCACTATCTACACGCTCATAAATTCAAATACACCCACCACAATTAATTAAAACACACAAAAAAATTAAAATATATTGTAGGGCAACACCAGTGAGGCATTGCATAACAAATCCCATCAAAATTTATGGTTCCTACTCAAATTAATGAAAAATAAAAAAAAAAGTGAATAATATATTTTTATTAAAATATATATATATATATATATATATATCGCTTATATTTTATATTTTTATTAAAATTAATATATATATCACTTAAAGTGAATTTTATATTTTTATTAAAATTAATATATAAAAAAGTGAAAAGTAAAGGATTTTGAGGAAAGTCTTACCGAAAAGTGTCGTCTTTGAGGAGAATTGACTTAGTGTTCCCTGGCAACGGCGCCAAAATGTTATCGTTGAATTTGTACTTATTCCAAAGGAAAAAGTTAAGGGAAGGAAAATTGGTGCAACATGAGGTTATCCTATCACTGTCACCTCAACAAGATACCTCTTTCTATTTACGGTTTATGGCCCAGGGGAGACGTCCTCGATGACCTGGGGTTTTGAGAAGGAAAAGGTTAAAGTGTCTATAAAAGTATCCCCTCTCACAAATCACACTGATCAGAAAGTACCAAGGTTTTGACGAATGAAGCAACGAAGTATTCAGATGTACCTGCCCAAAACAAAGAAACAAGAAAAAATATCTTTTGCAAGAACAACTTGCTGTTAGTACTTCATAAAACCATGGACTTTATCAATAAAAGAAATAGTTGATATATGATGAAACAAACATAATTTTATAACAACAATGTTTATGAGATGATTGCTTCACAATAAATGCCTTGAAAGAGCTTCAAAATGACCCAAAATAATCACTCATTGATACCAAAGTACTAACATTTGTCAGAAGCAAATTAGGCAGTTTATAAATCAACTTTACAATTGCTTTTAGGTGGTTGCAATAAATGGTTGTAGCTTAATTTTGTAACAACAACAAGTAGGTTAGTAGATTAGTCTATTCTAGGGTTAGGAGTAGTTAGTAGAGAGCTTAAGGTAAACGTTTTGAGGGTGGATTTTATCAATCACTCAATTGTAAGGCTTAGATCAATGCTTTTAGGGTAACTGGAATCTCTTTTAGCAGTGGAAATATTGAAGGAACAAAATGATAATAAGAGATCTAGAGATAAGAAGGTTAATGATTGAAGTGTTGGTAGCCCATAGCTTCAATCACTAAACATTAGGGGGGAAATGGCCACTAGGAAGTAGGTAACCCTAGGCCCTAGTGGTTTTCCTCCTTCTTAGCTCAAAGATGAAGTAGATGATAGATAGATGAAGCAAAATATGCTAGAGTGTTGCAATGGCAAGGCCCTTAGCACAAGGCTTCAAGAAAATAGGGTTTCTAGCATAATCTAGTAGGTGAAAGTTATTAAGGCAAGAACAATAACATGTGCTTTAGCCTCCTAGGGTTTTAAGCTAGCAATTTCATAATATTAGAATAAATGCAAGATAAATACACCATAACCATTCAATGAAGAAGAATTGCAGAACATTTACTTACATTCACCAAGAACCATCTAGCAATAGGCCTAGTTGAGCACTTACACCAAGAAAAATGCTAAAACACACCAAAAGTATCCTCCTTTAATAAGTGTGCACCAAATTTCATCCAAGAAACCCTAATTAGGGCGCAAATTTCAAACCTCACTTAAGTGTGAGTGAAAGATGATGAAATAATACAAGGGAAAATCCCTTATTTATACAGTTACAATGACCAGAATTAGGTCAAAAAGGTCGACATGGCCAGTTTACATGTAATATCCAGTGTTTACATAAAAATGACAAATTAAACCCTAAATCAAGCAGAATAGGTGACGTCATGCCCCTTTAGGGTGACGTTAGGCCTCTCTAGTGAAACGTTGGCCTCCAGGAGAAAAACGTTAGGCCTCCCAAGGCCTCTAGATCAAACCACATGTGCCACTTGGCACATAACTACCTCCAAAGTGTCCATCAAACGTTGGTGACGTCGAGGGTCACAAAGGTGACATCATGGGCCTTTCAGGGCCAACATCATAGTAGGAGGGCAAGACCCCCCTGGGTCCAGGCCTACCAGGTTGTCTCTGGTGGAACGTCCTCCTCTCTCTCTGGTGCAAGCCTATGACTTGTCTCTACCCCTGGTTGGGGTCTCAACATCCATCTTGTGGGATTTTATCCCTCTAGAGGTCCGAACTAATCATCTCCCATGTGTACATGTCCGTAGGGTGTGGCCCGACAACAAAAAAAAGTACGCCCTCCATGGCCTCATAAGTCACAAGGATCATAGCAATGTCAATCACATCTAATAATCAAGTTATCTAAACATGTGCATAAAACCCCCCTTTCCCAGACAAGTGCTCAAAGACGTTATGCTATTCTACAAGCCAGGTTTGGAGAGGACGTCAGGAGGTCCTATTGGGCTAATTCGCATTGGACATGGGATGTTTCCAGGTGAAGACAAATCCATGCCATGTAAGTGGATGAGGTGGTGTAGGGATGTTTGAGCAATGGGTGTAGTGATGACAGGGGAATGTATGGCTTACTTGTGGGTGCCTCTAAAGAGGGTGAGTTGTACCTTGTCATGGATGCAAATTTTTCCAGTCCCATTCAATGTATTTTTATTTTTTTGTCTTATTGTTTTTTCTTCCAAGAGACCAGTTAGGGGACACTGCGCTGGCGTGGTGACCAATTGTAACAATGTTACCCATAAGAATTTCACGGAGATGAGAAGTTTGGCTCATGATGAGACCACCTTTCTCTTGGCTACGCCACCAAGAGCCACTACCCTGGCGTGGTGACCAGCTGAATTGGCGTGGTGACAAGGTAAGGTACAACCCTTTTCTAGCTTGGCAAACCCAATGCTCGAACCAATGTATGGTATGGATGAGAGGGAAAAAGATGAAAAGTGATAAGGATGGTGGGAATGGATGATGACCTTTCATGAACCCACCCAGTGGCAACTCAAACCTTATGGGAACCAACTTGCTAGGGCATCCTATCATTGCCCCCAGGTGTGGACAAGTTGAAAGGCATAAGGTCCAAGCACATGTCAGAGGTAAAAAGAATTAAATGCACATATTCAAATGTTTTGAGAATCAGAGTGACACATACCATGATACCTGACCTCATTAACTCATGGAGCAAGACCCACTGTTGTTGAAAGACTAGGTCGATGGTATGGATGTTGCTACTGCTAACAAGATGGAGGCGTTGAAGAAGAAGTGTGGACCCTCTAGGGCCAAGATGAAGTCAATATGGCTTTCGGTACTCCATGTCTAGGACCTATGGGCCTCGAGACATAATCTCCTTAGTTATCCTTAGGCTAGGGGATAACACCCCCTAAGCCTCTCACATTTAAAGAGAGAATATTCATGTATCAATTCCATAGCGGTGTGCATTTATCTAAGTACCCCTTTAATGAGACTTTGTTTACCCTATTTGACTTCACGAGTTACCATGGATTGTGCCAATTTGAACATTGATTTGCGACCAACTTTTGAGACTCTTGATTCTTTGAAAAACTCTTTTCCAAGCCCACCCGACTGACTAATATCTTGAGAGAGGGAGGGAGGGTATGGTTGGAGGAGGTAATGACCTCCTCCTCGAACTTTAGTAGGTTTATCTTTGGATGCCAATTTTTCGACCGACTCCACAACTTCTAGTAAACATCCTTTTGAGTCATCAACCAGATTTACTGCATTGAAACCTGATGGGAAAATCACATTGGCCACAAAGGATGTATCCTTAACCGAATAATTGTGGCCCGGGGACAACCTCACATATTCCATCGAGGGAGAGCTAATAGGAAAGTGAGTGGGAGAGTGTAACATACCCACAACGGCGAATAATTTTTTTTGCTTTTCTCAAGGGTCAAAATCTCAAATTCTGAAGCCAAACAATTCTCTCAGAGTGGATAGTCTTGTTCTATAGTTAAACACAGAACCTTTCAGTTTCTTAGAGAAGGTTTAAGGGCATACCCGACCTTCCCCTTCGCCCTACTATGATAACTTAGAGTGTCGGGAGTTAACTCCTTTTGTGACTTGGTCTGCGTGATTAAGTTCTAGGCACAAGTTTCTCTCACGTGGCCATGGGCTGTGACCACCCGTCTACCCAAAAGGCATTTCAGGACTTCGCATATTGGGTATTCTACATGTGAGTTACCCTGAATTCCCCAGCCTCTGAAATCTGATAGGGGCATAGCGCATGCTATCTCTTCCCTTATTCTCCTCCACGTGACCACTACCCACAACCATAGGCTTAACCTAAACAATGCATCTTGTTTCACGACTTTGGAACTTTCGATGCAAGGTGCCCCAACTCCTCCAACTCCCAAGCTCCAAAAGGGATTAAAAATTGTTAGCTCCCTCCTTTGGCCTCCGTCCATGTGACCATTTACTATGACCCAGAGCCTAACTCCAAGGTACATTGAAACTTCGCATATCACGAGTTCTCACAACTTCCCTCTTTGACTTTTCTACCCTGCGTGTTAGTGAAATTTTGAGATCTCGCCACGTGTCCTCCTTAATGGACGACCATGATCAAATCACGATTTTTCATATCACGAGTTCGAACAATTATGATTTTTGACCTTCTTGCTCTGCAAGTCATCGAAATGATGAGATCTCGCCATGCGCCCCCCTTAATGTACGACCACGATCAAATCGCGATTTCACATATCGTGAGTTTGAACAGTTATGCTCTTTGACCTTCTTGCTCTGTGAGTCAGTGAAATGTTGAGATCTTGCCACACATCCTCCTTAATGGATGACCACGATAAAATCACGAGTTCGAACAATTATTCTCTTTGACCTTCTTGTTCCACGAGTCATCGAAATGATGAGATCTTTCCACGCATCCTCCTTAATGGACGACCACGATAAAATCAGAACTTGTCTCGTGCACCTTCCTCTGTATCCAACGACTGTTGGTTCATGCACTTCAGATATGACGACTCAGATCCATTTTCCTTCTGCGCTCACTTCTCGTTGTCTGAACGTGGATTTTGATGACCCGGATCTTCTCCTCCACAACTGGGTCCTTAGGTAATTTTGAATTCCCATGTACTCCTTGCGTTAATCTGTTTGCATCAGATCGATGATCCACGACCTTCTTCGATCTAATGGTCTAGATCACATCGCAACATCTGGTTTCAGAAGTTTAGTCACGCCAACCTGTGACTCTCCCGATGTGCGAACTTGCGAAAACTGAAGTAGACGAGGCATTAACGCTTGCTCTACTTCTTCAAATATCGCAGTCGTGATAGATCTTGGATCCTCCTGAATGGATCTCATCCACTCATCTACCAAACAAAAGGGTATTCCCTTTTGATACCTAAATTTCACTATCCTTCCCAAGATTTATCAGTTCTGAAAGATTAAGAGCGGTGTGCTCCTTCTCCTGGACCTAACACCTAGAAGGGTCTTCTGCACAGCTCTTGTGCTCCTTTATTTAGTCTAGAATTTAGGTGGTTCTTAGTCTTTGCTTGCCTCGCAGAGAGCCTGTGCATATATGCATTACCTCTCCTAAGCTTAATAGACTCTATCATCATAGTGATTGCGAAATTCGACCTCTGCAATCAGGGAAGTACTCACTCGACTCTAGGACATGGATGCAATTCTTTGGGAAGGTGCCTTTGAGGAATTTAACTAGAACATAAGGGAAATCAAGAAGATGTAGAAGTTCTCAAGGATGAAGGCATACTCTTAATTTAATCATTCAATGCAGAAACCATTTACAGGCATTAAAAAACAAACATGCATCCATTATTTCCAATTTAAAGTTCAAGGCATAAAATCACTTATCATAACCATAAAGCGTGAAGAGACTACTGAGAGGGGTGCTCGTTTCCACCCAACCATAGTCTTAGTCACTCCCATTGGATTTATCACTGGCCACCCCCGAGATTAGGCCACGATGTTTTGAGATTCAATCTCTTACTTCCAGCTCAATAGAAGTTAGGGACAAAGGTTACTCTCCTTCTCCCTATACAAGAATAAACGAGGACGAAGTTTACTATCCTTCTCTTGACTCAGTCTCCATTCCCTGTGATTAGAACTCAATTTTTATTTTTTCTCTTTCGATCCTTCCTTGGACCCGAGAGTTTTCGCTCTCCTTTTTTTTTCACAAGCCCCCTTTGCCCACACCTTGCTTCTTTTCTTGCCTTGCTCAGCAAGATTGCGTGTGGCTCGAATATTCAGTCCGTGGTCAGGTCTGGAAGCCTTACAAATGGGCAGTCTGCCCCATCCCCTCATTAACTCTTGAGGAGGCCTTCCCACCTACCAGTCTGGCTGTAATTCATTCCTAGGTCAGAGGTTTGTTCTGATTGAGCAATTAATTCCAGCATGGCGTTGGTTAAGCGGAAGTTAACACCACCATTCCGGGTCCCCTCCACCGCCTTTCCCTTAGAAATCGTGGCCTTTCTTAGCACGTCCCCTTTTCAGCAGTCATGCAACACGTTTCCATTATCTATTAAAATAACAAGATTTACACTCATCGACCTTTATACAAAGGTCCACCCAAATCAAACATTCACACTTTGAGTTTGCCACAGTTCCTGGCCAATAAAGTTATATTTACAGACTAGGGGAAACAGGGTGTTACAATCCCCTCCCCCTTAAAGGAATCATCGTCCTCGATATTATGTCTAGCAACATGATAGGTATGTATAGAATTAAACAAAATCGGATATGCCTGTCTCATGGCATCTTCCATTTCCCATGTAGCCTCATTTGGGCCAAAGTGTTTCCATTGCACCTTGACCTGTGCAATGGTTCGGTTTCTGAGTGAGGTTTCCTTCCTGTCTAGTATGCACTAGGGTTCTGGCAGAAATTCTCCCTCTGGTTCCACCTGGATCACAGACCAGTCAATTATATGGTTAGTATCATGTACATATTTCTTTAATAATGAAACATGGAAAACATTATGTGCCTTTACTGTGGGAGGAAGTGTTATTCTATAGGCTACAGGTCCCAGTCTATCTAGGACTTCAAAGGGTCCACAATACCAAGGTGCCAACTTGGCACAAGCTCCCATTCTCAGGGAACTCTTCCGGGGTCTAACTCTGAGATAGACATGGTCTTCAGCTTTGAACTCTCAGGGATTTCTCTTTCTGTCGGTGTAACTTTTCTATCGGTCCTGAGCAATTTTCAGATTTTGCCTTATCTGCACTACTTGTTGTTCCATTTCTTTCAGCATGTCGAGTCTGATTGTAATTCTGTCCACTGGATTACTCTAGCTGATTGGGATCTTGCACTGTCTACCATAGAGGGCTTCAAAGGGACTCATATTTAAGGATTCCTGATAACCGTTGTTGTAGGCAAACTCTACCAATGGTAGGTAGTCTTCCCACTTCTTAGGCTAATGCATTACGTGCATCCTTAGCATGTCCTCAACCATTTGGTTTACTCTTTCTGTCTGTCCATCAGTTTGAGGGTGATAGGCTATGCTGAACAACAATTTAGTCTTGAAATCGACCATTAGGGATTTCCAAAAGTTTGAAGTGAATTTGGTATCTCTGTCAGATACAATTTCCTTGGGCATGCCATGCAGTCTGAATATCTCCTTCATGAAGATGTTGGCAATATCTATTGCCTTGCAAATTGACTTGACATGGATGAAATGGGTAGACTTACTCTTTTTGTCCACCATGACCATGATGGCATCATTTTTCTTGGTCAACTTTGGTAATCCGGTGATGAAATCCATGGAGATGGTTTCCCATTTCCATTCTAGGATTGGTAGGGGATGTAACAATCCTGCTGGATGTCGGTGCTCTGCCTTAACTTGCTCGCATTCTAGGCACTTAGCTAGATAGTTAGCTATGTATTTCTTTCACCCAGGCCAATAGAATTGCTTCCTAGTGGTCGTGATCATCTTCTGATATCTCGGGTGACCAGTATATGGTCTCTTATGTAATTCATCCATTATGAACCTCTTCAAGTCGTCACAGTTTGGAATATACAATCTGTTTTTGTAAGTCAACAACCCTTCCTCGAGAATTTGGCAGCCTTCATACTTCAGACCTGTAGGATCTTTCCTTAGGTATGAAGTCACGGTCTTAAAGAATGCATATGTCTCTTGTGCATTTATGATTCTCTCCCTGGCATTCGTTTTGCAAATGCTTACTGCTACTAGATGAATCATTTTTATACTTCTGCTAAGGGCATCGACCACCCTATTTTCCTTTCCTTTTATATGTTTGATTTCGAAATCGAATTCACCTAGGAGAGACATCCACCTCGCTTGCCTGACATTGAGTTTTGGTTGATCAAACAGGTGTCTCAATCCACAATGATCTGTCATAAGCACAAATCTTCTACCCAGGAGGTAGTGTCTCCACATTTTTAAAGCATGTACTATGCCAACCAACTCTAGTTCATGGGTCACATAATTGATCTCATACTCATTTAATTTCTGAGACGTATAGTAAATTACATGTCCTTCTTGCATAAGGACTCCTCTGAGTCCTTCCTTGCAGGCATATGTACACACAAGGAAATCATATGGGTCCACAATCTTTAGCATGGGTGCATGGTTCAGGAGGTATTTTAGATCCTGAAATCTTTCTTCGCATTTTGACGTCCAAATGAATTTAATCCCCTTTTTCTAAAGGGAAGTGATTGGACAACCAATCTTGGAAAACCCTTTTATGAATCTTCTATAGTATCCTGCTAAGCCCATGAAGGACCTAATATTAGATACATCTTTCGGGGTAGGCCATTCCATAATGGATCTAATCTTATCAAGTTCTACTGCCACCCCTTCCTTAGATATGACATGGCCTAAGTAGTGGACTTGCTTCTGAAATAAATCGCACTTTCCAAACTTAACGTAGAGATTATGCTCCCTTAGTACTTGAAGTACGATTCTAATATGTTCTTCGTGCTCCTCCCTGTTCTTGGAGTATATTAGGATATCATCAATGAAAACCAATACAAATTTGTCTACAAATTTGCTGAGTACATTATTCATCAAGCACATAAAAGTGGCGGGGACATTGGTTAACCCTAATGGCACCACCGCAAATTTGTAGTGACCATACCTCGTCCTGAAGGTTGTTTTGTGGATGTCTTCATCCTTAATCCGGACTTGATGGTAGCCAAATATTAGGTCGATCTTTGAGAATATGTATGCACCTCCCAATTGGTCGAACAGGTCATTGATTCTTGGTAAGGGGTACTTGTTCTTTATGGTTTCCTTATTGAGTTGTCTGTAATCTATGCACAGTCGGAGTGTGCCATCTTCCTTTTTCACAAATAGGATGGGAGCTCCCCATGGAGATACACTAGGTCGGATGTAGCCTTTGTCCATCATCTCCTTTCTTTGTAGCTTGAGTTCAATAAGCTCTAGCGTGCTCATTCTGTATGGTGTTCTAGATGTTGGTACCTCTCCCGGTGTAAGTTCTATTGAGAATTCAATATCCCTTCTCGGAGGTAGACCTGGTACTTCTTCTGGGAATACGTCCTTGTATTCTCTTAATATGGGGTGGTCCTCTAGGTTTGGTTTGTTGTCTTCAACAGATTCCAACACATGTATTGCATATAAGGAACACCCTTTTTTGCAATACTTCTTCATTTGAAGGGTCGATATTTGTCTCACTAAGACAGGCTTCTGAATCCCTTGGAGGGTCATATTTCTCCCTTCTTCGTTTACACATTCTAAATTTTTATGATAACAGTCCATTTTAGTTTTATGAGCAACCAACCAGTCCATACCAATCAACAAGTCATTAGATCCCAAGGGAAGTATGTTAAGGGTCACTCGGGTGGGCAATCCACCTATAATGAATTGGCAGGTTGGTATAGCCTCTGCCACCTTTCTTTTGGTCCCAGTGGCTAGTTGTACCAACCATGGTTTAACATGTCTAATTGGTTGCAGTTTACACTTATCGACAGTCTGAGGGGCTACATAACTCAAATTAGAACCTGGGTCAATTAAAATAGAAATTGGATGGTTGGCGATCATACCTTCCAGCTCCACTACTGAAGCTTGGTGGTTGGCTTGATTATTGTCCAAGGCTGCATAAATTCATGGCATGCTCCTAGCCACATCATTGATGGTGGTATCTTTTTGGATATTGTTGACCCCCTTACTGTTTTGTTGTCTGTGTGGGAAGTCCCTCAATCTATGATTTTCTTCACAACCCCAACATTTTAAGGGTTCCTTCTTTAGGTTATCGGTCTTTGTTGGGACTGTCTGAAAAGGTTTATTTCCACTTTCAGAGGGGAAATTTTGTTGATATACACTTCTAGCAAGAAGGCTCCCCCTAGAATATTTTCCATAGTTCTTAAATCTTGAGGAGTTAAACCTTTTCTTTTGGAATCTCGAACTATTATTTTTCTTCCAGTCCTCGTGGGGTCTTGTCTTGCTCCCAAACTGTTCATAACAATACCTCGCCTTCCAGATAGCTTCTTCTAAGGTCATTGGTTCATCGAACTCAATCCTATCCCGGTAGTTCTGAGGTAACCCACGAATGAACAGTTGCATTTTTTCTTTTTCATCTTTTATGTAGGGTACATACCTCAGTAATTCAAAGAATTTATTGATAAATTCCTGTATAGTGAGATGCCCCAGCCGGAGTTCATAGAATTCCTTAGTTTTCCCATCCATGTATTTTTCTGACAGATATTGCTTCCTGAAGTATTTCTCAAACTGTTTCCATGAAGAGTCCTTCTCATGGACTCCTTTCACATTCCTAAGGTCTTCCCACCATATGGAAGCCTTTCCATTCAAGTTGAAGATGGATATTCAAGCCTTCAATTTTTTGAAGTAGTTATGGACTCTGAAATACTTCTTTAAACCAAGTAGCCAAGCTTCCACCTCTTCTCCCTTCTTTATCTCTCCGTTGAAAGAGGGTGGTTTCGCTTTCTTGAACTCTTTAGGGCCACGGGT
Source organism: Picea sitchensis (assembly GCA_010110895.2). Lineage (NCBI taxonomy): Eukaryota > Viridiplantae > Streptophyta > Pinopsida > Pinales > Pinaceae > Picea > Picea sitchensis. Next base: position 20,981 of record SNQJ01S0127559.1, read on the forward strand.
TTTGGAACACTTTTGTTTCCTTCCTTTCTTCTCAGAATGTGAGTTGTCCCTGCTACTAGAAGACCCTTTGGAGTTGTCAGCTTCCTTTCCAGAGGACTCTCCCGATGAGTGTCCCCTGCCTCCAAGTTGGACCTTCTTCGCAGTACTTCTCCTAGTGGGGTCACTTATCGAGTCATGTTTTCGGGTCTCAGGTGGACTATGACCTCTCTTCTTGTGTTGTCGGTCTGCATGACTGGTTGCGGGTTCGTGCTCCAGTTACCTCTGTATGTCGAATAAGCTCTGTAGAAAGACTGTGTTAATTTATGTTTGTTTCTCTTGCTCCTTTATAAATCTCTCATTGTCAACCTTGAAACTTTGTAGCTAGTCCATGAGGCTTCTTACAGTTTCACCCAGATCTGGAGGGGTTTCCACCACCCTCCTTTCATCAGATTCCTAGTCTCTATTGTGGGAGCCATCCCCCACTTCATGACACATCATCATCCTTTAGTATTGGAGTCTTCCCGTGATTCACTGACTGTTCAAGTGTTGCCAAAATACTTATAGTTAGCTAGCAGTCTATTAGTTCATGAACAATACATGATTTAATTTCTTAATGCACACACATAATATAAGGTTTCACTCCTTTCTTCAATAACATTTTTAAATCATACTTTTTAAGAAAGAGGTAAGGTAGGGTGTCACTCTTTTGAAAGTACTCCAAATAGAGTTATTTAAGCGACTCGTCCATGAGCCCAAGCAGGCCAAGTGTTGTAACCATGCTCTGATACCATTTTTTAACATACCCATGACGACGAATAATTTTTTTTGCTTTTCTAAAGGGTCAAAATCTCAAATTCTGAAGCCAAACAATTCTCTAAGACTGGATAGTCTCGTTCTATAGTTAAACACAGAACCTTTCGGTTTCTTAGAGCATATTTAAGGGCATACACGACCTTCCCCTTCTCCCTACTATGAAAACTCAGAGTGTCGGGTGTTAGCTCCTTTTGTGACTTGGTCTGTGAGATTAAGTTCCAGGCGCAAGTTTCTCTCACACGACCATGGGATGTGACCACTCGTCTACCCAAAAGGTGTTTCGAGACTTCACATGTCGGGTATTCTACATGTGAGTTACCCTGACTTCCCCAACCTCTAAAATCCGACAGGGGCCTAGTGCATGCTAGCTCTTCCCTTATCTTCCTCCACATGACCACTACCCACAACCATAGGCTTAACCTAAACGACGTGTCACGTTTCACGACTTCGGAACTTTCGATGCAAGGCGCCCCAACTCCTCCAACTCCCGATTTCAGAAAGGGCATAACAATCGTTAGCTCCCCCCTTTGGCCTCCGTCCATGTGACCATTTACTACGATCCAGAGCCTAACTCCAAGGCGTGTCGAAACTTCTCATATCACGAGTTCTCACGACTTCCCTCTTTGACTTTTCTACCCTTCGAGTCAGCGAAATGTTGAGATCTCGCCACGTGTCCTCCTTAATGGACGACCACGATCAAATAACAATTTCGCATATCATGAGTTCAAACAGTTATGCTCTTTGACCTTCTTGCTCTACAAGTCAACGAAATGCTGAGATCTCACCATGCGTCCTCCTTAATGGATGACCACGATCAAATCGTGATTTCGCACATCGCGAGTTCAAATAGTTATGCTGTTTGACCTTCTTGCTTTGTGAGTCAGCAAAATGTTGAGATCTCGCCATGCATCCTCCTTAATGGATGATCAAATCGCGATTTCACCTATCACAAGTTCGAACAGTTGTTCTCTTTGACCTTCTTGTTCCACGAGTCAGCGAAATGCTGAGATCTTTCCACGCGTCCTCCTTAATGGATGACCATGATCAAATCAGAACTTGTCTTGTGCACCTTCCTCTGGATCCAATGACTGTTGGTTCACGCGCTTAAGATCTGACGACTCAAATCCATTTTCCTCCTGTGCTCACTTCTCATTATCTGAACGTGGATTTCGACGACCCATATCTTCTCCTCCACAACTGGGTCCTTAGGGAATTTCAAATTCCCATGTACTCCTTACGTTAATCTGTTCGAATCGGATCGACAGTCCATGGCCTTCCTCGATCTAACGGTCCAGATCACATCACAACCTTTGGTTTCAGAAATTTAGTCGCACCAACCTGCGACTCTCCCAATGTGTGAACTTGCGAAAACTGAAGTAGACGAGGCATTAACGCCTGCTCTACTTCTTCAAATCTAGCGATCGTGACAGACCTTGGATCCTTCCAAACGGATCTCATCCACTCATCTACCAAATGGAAGGGTATTCCCTTTTGATACCTAAATCTCACTATCGTTCTTGAGCTTTGTCAGTTCTAAAGGATTAAGAGCATTGTGCTCCTTCTCCTGGACCTAACACCTAGAAGGGTCTTCTGCAAATCTCTTGCGCTCCTTCATTTAGTCTAGAATTTAGGTGGTTCTTAGTCTCTGCTTGCATCACAGAGAGCCTGTGCATATCTACACTACCTCTCCTGAGCTTAATAGACTCTGTCCTCACAGTGATTATGGAATTCGACCTTTGCAATCAGGGAAGTACTCACTCGACTCTAGGACAGGGATGCAATTCCCTGGGAAGGTGCCTTTGAGGAATTTAACTAGAACATAAGGGAAATCAAGCAGATGTAGAAGTTTTCAAGGACAAATGCATACTCTTAATTTAATCATTCAATGCAGAAACCATTTACAGGCATACAAAAACAAACATGCATCCATTATTTCCAATTTAAAGTTCAAGGCATAAAAACACTTATCAAAACCATAAACCGTGAAGCGACTGTTGAGAGGGGTGCTCGTGTCCACCCAACCATAGGTTCAATCACTCCCAATGGATTTATCACTAGCCACCCCCGAGCTTAGGCCACGATGCTTTGAGATTCAATCTCTTACTTCCAGCTCAATGGAAGTTAGGGACAAAGGTTACTCTCGTTCTCCCTAAAAAGGAATAGACGACGATGAAGGTTACTCTCNCTTTTTTTTTCGGAGGCCCCCTCTGCCCACACCTTGCTTCTTTTCTTTCCTTGCTCAGTGAGATTGCATGTGGCTTGAATCTCCAGTCCGTGGTCAGGTCCTGAAGCCTTACAGATGGGCAGTCTACCCCATCCCCTCATTAAATCTTGAGGAGGCCTTACCAACTACCAGTCTGACTGTAATTCATTCCTGGGTTAGAGGTTTGTTTTGATCTAAGCAATTAATTCTAGCATGGTGTTGGTTCGGGGGAAGTTAATGCGACCATTCCAAGTCCCCTCCACCGCCTTTCCATTAGAAATCGTTGCCTTTCTTAGCACGTCCTCTTCTCAGCAGTCATGCAACACGTTTCCATTATCTATTAAAATAATAGGATTTACATTCATCGACCTTTATACAAAGGTCCACCCAAATCAAACATTCACACTTTGAGTTTTCCATAGTTCATGGCCAATAAAGTTATATTTACAGACTGGGGGAAACCGGGTGTTACAAAGAGCCAGAGATATCTTTTAGAGACTCGTCAAGTCAAGTATTGATCATATTACCATCTGAGTTACCTACACTCTTTTTCCATAAATATTCCATATTTTTCAGTTGAGATGAGGAAAGGTATAAGAAATCATCATTCAAGGGAGCCGACGAATGTAAACCATACAACAAAATATCCATTGCACTGACTCGAACCTCCTCCTTAGGGATGAACGAGATAGTCATGGTTTGTATACCCGAGGTATTAAGGACCTTTTCTCCTTCTGCAGGATGTGAGATGCCATGGGTTGAATTGACAGAGGGAGCAAATTTGACCACAGGGAAAGGGGAGGCCCGAGGTTCCTTGACCCTCCATACTTTCCAGGTAAAATTTGTGTCAGAGTCTTGAACTAAATGTCCATACAAATGGAAATGGATGCAACGTAAGGGAATATTTTCATAGTCGAGAAGTTGGGTGAATTTGTTTAAACCTACCTCTATCTCCATGAATTGATAAAGGCCCACACTAACATATAAATCCATTCAAGTTTTGGCAACAAAACATGCATTGAAGATTTATAAGAATCATCTGCAAGGATAAACTTATCCAGTATATCATCGATTTCCTTAAATGATTTTTCTTTCCAAGACTCCATGGGTAGTTGAGGTAGCCTAACCCAGACCAGAGTCAATTTTGTGAATTCCTCATGTGCATTAAACCCTAGGTGCCAAGGTTTTAGTAAGAGGATCGCTTTGTCAAAAAGCCATTGTCCCGACATAATACACATGGCATCGACTTTAGAGTGGAAGATGAAACATATTCATCCTCGCTCCAAGAGGTGGAAGGTTGGCCCTTTCTCTAGAATAGATCCCCGGTGGGACTAGATCCAAGTATTTAACGAATCAAGTCCCATTTTTCGACCAAAATAATTTCCAAACAGAGTTTTTCTTAGTAGGGAAACCCCTTGTTCTACTCGCACATCTTTTCCTACCACAAGATAAATACCTTTACCTCGGGATTTGGCGACCTTCCTTCACTTTTTCTTACTTTCTTCTAACACCTTCAGGTCCGGGTCATCACTCTGAACAAGTTTCTCATGGGTTTGAGATGGAGAAGCTTGAATGCAAAGGGCATACTCGTCCTTCTGTAATGAAGCAAGATCCTCTCCTCCGCCACCCTCTGGAAACTTCTCCTTCGCAACAAAACACGACAACGTAACCTTGGTCGCAGACACCAGGGGCAATGAAACATGACTATCTCTGTCTCCTAGAGTCATGTGATTCCATGTGCAATCCACAGGTTCGAAGATGTCCTCTTGTGCTAGTGAATCATCAGTGTAATCCACAAGAGGCTCCTATTCACTCATAGAGTGGTGTTGGCGATGGCAGGTTTGACATCTCGAACAAACCCTACCTACGGCCTCACCTTCCAAAAAAAAACCAATAAAGACCTGTAGAAACCCTAGTGTGGAAAGTTTGCGGAAACCCTAAAGCCCCCCCACATCACCAACCTAAGAGCCCCTTGAGTATCCATCATTCACACTCCATCAAAATGATCAATATATATAAATATTATATTATATATAATAATATAATATAATATTCATATATATATGTGTGTGTGTGTGTGTGTGTGTGTGTGTCACATGATGAATCGCAACCAAATCAATCTCAAAGTCTTTCATCAAAACCATTGATTAAATCAACTTAATCAATGACTCCAAAATTTCAGGTTTCACCTTTCTCAAAAGTCCCCTTTGATCTAAAATGATCAAAACCATT
>SNQJ01S0127563.1:26217-45555 GCA_010110895.2 Picea sitchensis
CCCCAAGTCCCTCATTGGTCACCATCCTTGTTTCCCTTAACCACTGCTGAAATTTAAGGGTTGGTCACTTAATGATGCAATCTGAAATATCTCCTCAATGTTTCCCCTCGGGTTGGCAAGATCTCTAGCTCTAATACCATTGTAATATCCCCAATAGAATGATGTTAGGATATTAATGCTTTGTTGTTCAGTTTATGTGTTTTTGGTTGTGTTTTTGTCAAACACTTTGCATTACATATGCTTTCATGTTGTAAATTTGTTGACAACTTTTCACAAACATTTTGCATGCATTCTACTCATAGACATTTCGTCAAACATATTGCATGTAATCCAAGTACACGTGAAATAGAAGAGAAAATATGTGGTAATTTTATTATAAATTGAGATCTAAATACAATAATAGCAAGTCTCTAGTGGCTACTATGGCAGCTGCTACACATCAATGAAAAACACACACATAACATTCAAGCCAAATCCTGAAATGATACCATGGTCTCCTCTTGTGGATGGTATGGCCCCTTAAATCTACAGAAAAAACTACGCCCAGTCTCAAGGGATGTTGTCGTCCTACTCTAAGGGCTACCCAAGCCTCACGCTACCCTCTATGAACAATATCAAACTGGCTAAAGTAAAACCGGTCCCCTCCAAACCCTCATGGCTCCTCCAAATGCCCACGATTCTGCAGAAAACCCTCATGGCCTCCTCTGAAACTCATGTCTCAACGAAAATATGGATCATCCCTCTCAAAATGTCACCCAGTGGTCTCCCAAGGCTTTTGATCCTTCCTCACGGCTCCTCCTCAAGCTCTCCTAGCTCACAGCCCTGCAAAAGAGAAGAATCGGCCCTCCAAGAAAGCTCACGAACTCCCCCAAGCAAATCGCTACCCTCCAAACTGAGGACAAATCCCAAGATGAAGCTCCAATGGAAATCCCGGATGGATTCCCCTCCTTGTCTATCTAGGGTGGATATTGCACCACCAAAACTAAACCACAATGGAAGGGTTTTGTCAAAACCCCAACGAAAACTTGGCTCTCAAGAGCACTCCAAATAAGAGATTAAATCATAATGAGGAAAGTGGAGCACTACCCCTCCTTTTATTCTTCCTTTTTGCCCCTTCTCGAACTTTCCCCTTTTGACCAAATCAACATGACCCTTATTCCCCTTTTAATTTTCACTTAAAGATTAAAAGTCACTTTTACTAATGTTTAAGAAACTAATAATCTAAAAGTTATGTTATTACCCTTTTTAACTCCTTTTTAATGCCAGAAAGTGATTAATTGGCTTTTAATACATTTCCGGATGTTGGAAGTCCTTTTCTCATCATCCCAACCTTTAGAACTCTTCGTCCCGGTTCCAACGGGCTATTACACTAAGGTGTCCCCTCAAATAGTAAGGTCCAAATAACACCTTAAGTGCATTTAATTAGATTATGCTCAATAATACCCTTAGATTACAGGAATCAGCGAAATGCCACCGAACCAAGAACGAACTATGCAGAAGTGATCTCGATGATGAAAGATGGTAAATGGACTAGGTCAGGCCTCATATAACTCCTCCAAGTCCTCCAAGGTTACCGATAACATACCCTCATCCTTTTGTCTAGGCTGACACAAGCCTTGGAAGTCAACTCCAACTGCAGAACAGGGGAACCCAAAAATGGGGACATTACACATTTCCAAAAGATGGGGCAACAGAAGGAAAATAGATGGAATGTGATAGGTATGGAAGGGAGTGATACGTTACCCTTATCAAGGCCTCCTAGTAGTAACCTTGTTCCCAAGAGTGACAACACTAGACTAGGACACCTATGATGACCACCAAGGTGAAATGAGGCAAAAAGCATAAATTCCAAGCAATCATGATCCATTATCTGACTTCAACCCATGATCCTCACTTAAATGCCTAATGTATTAAATGTAACATTTTATATGAAACAATGACTAGTGTACCTCATGTGTGTTGGACCACCATCATTGGATGAATCATGCTGATAAAGTGAAATGGACTAAGTTGTGATGAGGGGGGAGGCATCTGAGGGGTTGTTGTCTGTATAGAATGTTGATGATCATCTCTGGGATCACTGTCTTTGTTGTGGATCATGAGACGTGATCTCCTCTACTTACCCCTAGGTGAGAGGGGTAACCAGGTCCTTCCTCTAGGAAGCAATGGTCACTCCAATTCACAGAGTTTAACCATAGATGGAAAGGTACCTAGTAGGTACTAGAGTTTACTATGAGAAGAAAGCTAGGACATGTAACAAATACCATGAGCAAAGCTTGGAATACAAAACACAGAGAGAAAATCCAAGTTGAATATAACAAGAAACAGGAAATGATGATAATTACCCCATAGCTCTGTTTTTTGCACTCATAGCACTTATTTACATCAAGTACTTAGGAGAAACAAACCTGCCAAAGTCCAGGATAGCTCTTCAATAAGCGGACATCTTCTCCCAAGATGCGGATTTGCTTCAGGAAGTATACATTTGAAAAACTCTGAACAAACTTCTCCCTTTGCTTTCGTTGGTCACCAAATCCAAAATCAGAGATTACCTATCAAATACAAGCATGCGCTCCATGGTGAATGAATGAGAGAGCTAATAGTTTTATCGAAAAGGTCTTGAAGATTCACGTGGCAGAATATTCTTGTTTTAGCTACAAAATTGATTCAAGAACTAAGTTCACAATGATAAGCACCTGACCAGCTTGCCATTGAGGGTTTAGAAGTAATAAAGGGCGATCAGCAACTGTAGTCAGATTTTCAATGGTTGGTAAAGATTCTGCAGTCGGGAACAGCACTAATGCAATCTGTACCAAAGCAAAACAATAGTTGAGTGCCTTCAAGTACAGTTGACAGATAGAGAACCAGACAGAAAGAAATTGAGGTCTGACTCCAGAAGATTATTCTTCTATAGTGATCCAAAATGACAAAGGTTCTCACCAAAAACTATACCATCTACTCTCAAAATATTTTGAATTTGCATTGCCAAACGGGTTAATGTGTTAGATGATTACTTTAAAGACTAACAATCACGATGCATCATTTTGTGATTTTTCATGCACATACTGACTTTTTAAAATCCTAGAATAAATTAGCCAGATCTAAACCATTCTCAAAATTTTCTGCCAGATACATGATGCTGCTTGCAAAGTCAAGATAAAGAACTAATTGCTGATGAATAGTTTTCAGCATACCTTGTCTTTTTCCCATACCCCAGTTGCATCACCCTCATCTAAGAAATACTTCCGATATGAACTATCATCGTCAACAACATCATCTTCAACGAGACCATTCAATAGGGATGATACAATAGGAACTGCAGCCTTGAACTGCTGTTGAATTCCACCCTACTGGCATAAAAAAAGGATAAGACGATATTGTAGACCTTCTCTTCTAAATAAGATCTATCTCAAATATGTGACTAAGCTTATGCTATATATAGTATAGAGCACTTACAGGCCAGTCATCTAGGTCAGTTGCTCCAATCAGTGGAAGGAGAAACTCCAGCTGTAGCCTAGTCAATCCATCTCCAATAGCATACCTGCATGCTAACTTAGCCTAATTGGTACAAAGAAGTAACTGCAGCCATAGTTAGTATGTGTGAAGTTATGAACCTGTTCACCGCATCAAATTTTCACTTTCACCACATCACACACATACATAAATATTTGTTGGCATGTATCTAATAAGAATGTTACCTAGAATCTTGAAAGAAAAATAATGGCAAAGGACCCTTAGTAAACTAATGAAAACTGATTCTTGATAAGGCCAACCAACTGAATATTTGACTTAACAAATTGAGAATAATCCATATGCAGTCTGACTGCTTCAGTTTTTATATACATAGTAATTAAGTCCTAATAAGTCCTTGGGCAAAATATTTAACATATAATATGTTTACTCCTTTTAAGGCAGAGAAATATGGTATCCAGTTGTCTGCCTTTTCCTTCAAACCAAACCTTCAAACTTGCATACACTAAATAGTAAATATATAATCAGTGGTTGCCTACACAAGTGAGCATAGCAATGATCATTCAATTCGATCCAAGTACAATGGAGAACAAATTCAGAGTCATGTCACGAAGGATTGGTTTAAAGTTTACCTGATTCACACTCTGTTCAAGAGTGACTGGCAATGAGCACTGCATTCTCCTTTGGGCAGTACCTACAACCTGTGAAAGATAATAGTGCGTGATGAAAATATAAAAGAGTTATAGTTATCACAGTGACTTGCTCGAAGGAAGAAGATATAATTTAGGAAAACAAAACGCGTATACATGATGTTCTCATTAGAAGAAACAATATCAAATTTCCTGAAGTGCTGTACTGTAATAGGTCAAGCTGACTCTGTCCGTAACAGGGTAAAAAGGTATCAAATAAATGAAAAGATGGGAAAGGTGACATTAATGTGTTTAGTACACCTTGGAGATAACTTCAGTGGGAAAATGTTGAAAAACCTTCATAAGAGGGTATAGAGACGGTGCTTACAATGGGACATGGCTCACCATGTAAAATAGCCGTTAAGTACAACGGAGAATTGGTTAATTTTAGGGGAATTATGTCATTTTGGTTGATATATTGCATTAGTATAATGGTTGAAATGGGGTATGGCCATGCAAACAGCCTAGATGTATAGTCCTTGTATGCGAACTAAAGTATGACTTTCCAAAATTAATTTCTCTACACTAAAAAAGGGTTTGACACATGTCTAACTAATCAAATTGATTTATGTAAAACTTGATAAAATACTTTATTATATGTATATCATAGTATTCTGAATTTGCATTAAATAAAATGAAAGTCATATGTGGTTTTTTAGTTATCCATAATGTTCGTTCCCATCAGAGTAGGTCTCTCTTATGAAAGATGTGACTTTTGTACCCCATTTCATCTATTGAATATTGAATAATTTATTTAATTTTTCTACAATTCTGCTTAATATTGTGTATCTACATACTTTATATGGTTTCAAAGCCAAACTCGTTGGTATCTAGCAAAGGTAGAGCCCTGGTCAAAACATTTGGGTCTTCACTGTGACTGTTTAAAACATCGTGGAGACAGCTACAGGGGAGGTCATATCCAGAAAATTGTGGCTCAAGGGGGCGGAAACAGCATGATTGGTAGTTGTATAAAAATCAGCAAATAATTTTTTCATGGATATAGATTCATGAAGAGACAAACTTGATTGAAGATAAGTAGATTTTATATGTTTCTAATAAATTGAAGCTCCCTGTGTTTGAAACTTAGGAAAATTGCCTTAATTACGTTTTAAACAAACTTGAATTAGAAAGTAGATGGTGGAAGGAAATTGGCAATGGTCAAATATTAGGAAATGAAGTAAGTGATCCGGATTGGATCATCATATAATTTTTCGTTTATCTTGGTATTTTCTAGGTGGAAAAAATTGGAGGAATCAACTTGCAGGGCCATTTTAGTGGCAGGTCCTAGTTTGAAAAATTGGGGTCCGGAACCTTCCAGAGACATTTTGAGGCATTAAACGGCATATTTTGGAGTTACATCGTCCGGAACTTGTGCCCACACCCTCCATGTTGATCTACACACCAAGACCTTTCCAATGGTGCAAAAATCGCCTCAACCGGAGCTCGTATGAAAAAGTTATGCCTCCCGCAAGTTGACCACCGCGATACACGTGGATGCCACATCAGCCCCCATCACTCACACATATGGAGCTACCCACGTGTGGAATTTCAATAATATTCTAGAAGGTCCAAACATGATCACTAATTGAGGGTTGAAGAAGTCAAAACTGTAACCCTAGATAGCAATCGGGCTATGTTAAATACCAAGCCACTGGGAAGAGAAAGGGGTTCCATTTTTTAGCATTGTGTTTGTTCCATAGTTGAAAAAAGCAGCTAGGAGTGGTATTTTGAGAGCATAATAGAGAAAAAAAAAATCGTAGCAGCCATACAGGGCACAATGTCAAAGGCAACTCCACAATGAGAGCCTCTTTCTTTGTATTTGCATTTCCATAACTGAAGAAAAGAGAGCAAAGCACAGGCCTCACCTTCTAGCTGGGTTTTCTCCCGTATTGGGTTTCTTAGGATATATCTTGTGTTCTTTTGTGTGTGGATGGTGTGTTCTTTTGTTCATTCCTTTCATTTTCATATTTCAGTTATTTCATAAGTTCAAGCAAAGCTAGTAATTGATTAATCTGGGATCTAAGGAAAATTAGTTTTCATAGTCTAAGATTTCAGAATATTATAAGATTTGTTGTAACGAACTGTTCCAATGAAATATCCACAGAAGTTTATGGATAAGTAAGTTAATAAGTTGACAAACTCAACCCCTTTCTGGTAGAAATTATTTCCCAAATCCAGTAGGAATTTTGTTGGAAGTTATAGTTCCACCTTATTAATGGGAATTTTGTCCTTGGGGGATTTGGCCTATTTTAAGATGACCTAGATCGTCGAAATTTGAAAAACATGAGTGGATTGTTGAGATTTGGGTACCTTGGAAAGTGGTCCCCATGTGCTTATGAGTCTCTAAGCACAAAGGGGGAAGACTATTACCCTTGTTCCTTACTTTATGATTCTAATTTCACTTTGACTTAGGAGATTTAAGTCAAAAGTGAAATATGTCACTTAAGTCATAAAGTGACAACTAATTCACAATGTGGGTGAATTAATAGACATAAAGCAACTAAGGAAAGTGGGTTTCCTTAGTGAGATTTTTGGATGAGATCTCACCCATTGATTAGACTTGGCTAGATCTAATCTAGGCCATTGATCTTTTAGGGCTTGGCCAAAGGAGGCTAAAGGAGGGTATAGTGTACTTTTGAGATTCATTCTTCACTTGTGAGTTTTGGAGAAGAGGAGAGGGCACATTTCTCAAGGAGGGAGAGGGCGCACTTGATGAGGGTTTGAGAGAAACCCTTGAGAGTTTGAGGAGGAAGCTCTTGCTACTTTGAGCTTGTATGGAGAGCATATCCATGGAGTTTTAGCTTCTATTTCTTGGAGGGAGCATGTCATATGGAGGAGGGGCGCATCTACTAGGAGGAAGGCGCATTTATTTCCTTCATTTGCTCACCAGGAGAGGAGGACTTGGAGCCTTGAGACGAGGTCTATTACATTGGGAGAGGAGAGCTTGGGCGCATTCTTCTGTTATGGCTCTGTTATTTGATGGTGATCTTATCTGCTAGGAGGAGGGCGCACCTGTGGAGTGGGTTGACAGCTACCTAGTAGGAGCATCGCTTGGAGGAAGTCAATTCTGACAGTTTCAGTGGAGAGGCAGCACAGGAAAGCACATTCCTGTGGAGGGATTTCTTCATTGGGTCAAAGAGGGACTAGAGCGCTTCACTTCAGTGCAGAGAGCAACAAAGGGAGAGGGCGCACCTGAGTTTGGGCACATCTCTCTCTAGATCTTGTGGCAAGGCTTGTGAGGAGCTTGCTATGTATACAGATTCCATTGTATTGTATTACTTGTTGTATGTCTTGCTTTGATCATCATTATATAGACATATATCCCAAACTGGTTTTCCCCCGGGAGTTTTATCCAGGGTCATGTTGACCAAAAATACCTGTGTCAAATTTATGCATGTTTAGAAGTGTAGATCAGCATTTTAAAGTTCAAGATCTAGAGGTAGTGTTACGTGTTTTAAGTTATATTGCATGTGCTAACATTGAGATAAGAAAACACTTGCAAGGGCACCTTAAAAGAGCACGCAGAACGTGGGATGACTGTTTTCTGTCCTATAACAGCAAAAGAAGACAACCATACAGTTGAAACTTAGAGCCATACCAAGGTCAAGGACAGACCTTAGGTGGCAGTCTCATAGGACCTCGGAAAATTCTACATGGATTAGGACAAATCTTTGCCTCGCCGATGTTACCACCAAAATTCTTACTCTAGAGATGAAAGTCCTAAAGCTCAAGTAAGACCCTAGGAGGCACTAAAGAGAGCTATCCAATGTCACCACTGTAGATCTCAGCTCACTTTTGGCCGGGTATTCTCCGACACAAAGGGGGAATCCCTAAGGGTACTATGTCTTTGAAAAAGGTCTGGAATATTAGGGTTACAAAGACTAAGATGAAATCTGGTTTTGTTCTGATAACTTTCAATGATAAATTCCAGATCTATCTAAACAAAAAAATAACCAAGCAAATGAGGATACAATGAGGGTTTCTTTGGCTCAAAATAAATCTGATTTTGATTGTAATTTTCAGGTGTAAATTTCATATTTGTATAACAGAAATCAAGCCTTAATACAAGACAGCAGAATGAAATGTTTTAGGCTTATTAGGAAATCTGGTTTTTGAGTGATTCTAACAGTATATTCCAGATTTACCAAAAATAGAAATAAAGATGGATTTTAAGAGTTTTTTATTTGGTTGAGAATAGGATTAATGCCTAGGACAAAGTTGGGCATATGGAGTCTAATAGCGCAACAAAGATCTAAAGAGTTTTATGAAGAATATGAAGTAAACAACCTGAATCAGGAACTTGTGCACCCACATATCATACTGCTCACTATAACAGATTTTCTTGAGGATTCGACTTAAGAAAAACTCCCAAATTTGCAATAAAGGGGACATCTTTCATAAAATAATGCATCTATAGACAATCAAAATTAAGAAATCAAGCATGAAGATACATTTCTAGCATTTAGATGAGAAAGGATAAGAGGAGAACCAATCACAATTACACTCTTTCAATAGGATGATGTAGAAGAATCACATGATTTGGTGACCAATGTCGATAGCAAAGTGATTCATTATCGCATCACAGTTGCAGATAGGAACAAGTTGAAGATTCTAGACAATAGATGTGTTTTTCATTAGAGAGATGTAATGTCCCCACTTTCGGACATTATCCTATTATAGAGTGTTATGACTACCAGAGTAGCCAGATATGGGTCACAACGAGTTCAAGAGGTATTGAGGGGTTTTATTGGGCCCAACTTGCATCGTTCATCATATTTCATCATCTGGATCCATTCCACACAGCTTGGCTTTGGTTCCATTGCAATCCGACGATTTTCGTAATTTTGAGTTATTATGGGTTATATTTTAATTAAATTCACTAAGAAGGTCGTATTGGGCATAATACTTGGAGAAACATCTTAGTGTAATAGCTCATCGTAATCGGAAGGAAGAGCACTACAGGATAGGATGATGAGAAGTGACTTTCAGTGGCCAGAGAAACCATAAGGAGGGATAAATCACTTTTTAGAGGTAAAATGATTAATTAATTAATTAAAGTGATTTAATTAATTAATAATAAAATAAAGTAAAAGTCACTTGGAGAGACATGGTGAACAAGGAGGATAAAATAGAGATAGGGGCCTCTATTCTCTCATTATGTTGTTTATCAGTTGATATCTAGCTTCTTGCTAGTGAGCCCATGCACTTGGGGGTTTTGAGGGTTTTGACTTAACAAACCCTAGAGATCAGCTCGTTGGTGAAAGATCCCACCCAACCTGGTCCAAGCTTGGTCACGGAGGTGAAAGATTCCTCCCTCACAATTCTACATTAGATCTATTCAGTCACAGGTGGATTCTACATTAGTTACAGGCTTAGAGAGAGCTAGGGCGCAGATTCAGGGGGTTACCAGCAGGAGGGCACACCACCTTGAGGAGATTAGCACGACCTATGCAGAGGAGAAGGATTCTGAGGAAAAGGACTTATGGGTTTTCTTTGTAGGGCCTAGGGCATCTTTCCTAGCCCTTTCCGGAGGAGGTTTCTTTATCTTATTATTTATTGGGCTTAGCACTAGTTGGGAAGAAGGAGGGCGCACCACAGGTTGAGGATTCAATCTTTTAGGGGGTTTGTTCTTCACAGTTTAGCCTGAGACTTTGCCAGGGGGTTTCCCTTGGCCTGATCTACAGTTTGGCACCTTTCTCAGGGGATTTGGCAGCTTTATTCTTGGAGGCCGAATTATTGGCTCGGTTCATCTTGGAGGGCGCATCTGTCATTGGAGACACTATGGTTTGGGGGTCTTCCAGTTGATCTATTTCTCTGGGACTTCTCATACCTTCTTGCCATCATCGGATCTACCTTCTCAGGGAGGTTTGCAGTGCTTGGAGGACATCAGAGAGGAGGCCATACTTCCCTTGATCTATTCCAGCCAGGACTTGCGCATTGTGAGAGAAGGCATCACCTTCAGTAGAGGATATCCATTGGTCTTCAGTATTATTTGGTGTTCAGCTTGTAGAGGCTTTTGGAAGACCGGATCTTCTTCTATCTTGTATTTTGGAGGCCAGACACTCTACTATCCTATATGTATTCCAGATCTGCTCCATTTTTGTATGAGGACAGCCATTGTTATGAATAAAATCAGATCTAAGGTATTTTTGGTTATTCCTTGTGTTGTTGATCTTGCATCTTGTTGAGGTATGTTCCATTGCTATATCTATTTTGATTATTGCTGCAAACACACATAAAAACCATCAATATAAACCCTAGTGCAACCTAAAAGACCAAAATCAGCAAAGTGTTTGACGAAATGCCACAACCAGAAAACACATTAAATTCATGAAAAACGCAATGTCCCTGGCATCCTGGCTTGGGAACATTACAAGAGATTATGCAAGTTGTGGATTGGAACAAGTTGTGACTTCGAGAAGATAGATTTGTTTTTCATCAAAGGGATGATAAATGGTGTTGAGGCAACCATTTGGCTGATGGTATATGTACTCAAATTTTCTATTTGAGAACTTTGTGATGGAGGCACAAATACAAGTTAAGAATTTCCTTATACGTATGGAGTTAGTAGATGAAGAAGGCCCACAAAATTGGGGCAATTGTGATCCCCATGTCCCTACTCTGTTCAGGTATATGATGACCATCTAAGATTTTGATATTATGAATATTGGGAGGTATGATCGTATTCTAGGGTATAAATGGCTGTGGCAATATGATATCCTTCTTTACCCTAGAGACAATGCTCATTAATTTTAGAGAGGAAACGGAATCAAGTTATATGGTAATAAGGATCGAATTCCCATTGTTTATGTTTTACAAGAGAGTGGATATAAAGGGGAATTAAAGATTGAGTGTCTTTATTTAGGAAAATGGAGGGATGATGAAGCTTCTAAAGTGAATATCCAATCCAAGACTTTAGGGATCATTTTTTAGGTTACTTGCTTACATGATTACCTTATCCAGGAGAGGCATATCTTTAGATTCATCTTGAAGAAAGCAATTAATACTTATAGGATGCCATACAAACTCAGTCATGTTGAGAAGGACGTGGAGAACCCTGCAAGTCTCGATTTTATGCCCCTAAATTATTGCTAAGGAAGAAAAACAACTCCATGTGGATGTATGTGGACTATAGAGCCTTGAACAAGATCATTATCAAAGATTACAATCCTCTTCTTCCTATTGATGATATTTTGGATAATATGAAGAATGTGATCTTTTCAAGATAGGTTTATAGAGAGGATAATCATTAGAATAGAATTCAGGAGAAAGATCTCGCAGAAACAATTTTCATTGTCTCGGATGAACACTATAAGATTCTAGTGATGCCTTTGATCTAATCAATGCTCCGAGTACTTTCATAAGATGTTGAATAGTCTTCTCATGCCTTACCTTGGAGATTTCTTACTTGGGTTTTTTGATCATATTTTGGTATATAGCAAGAACGAGTAGAAGCACAGGGCACATTTGGAATGGCATCAAAATTCTTCAAGAGCTATATTGAGTGCAACGCTCTCCAAATGTGACTTTCTCAAAAAGGGAATTGAGTACTTGCAGCACGTAGCTTTTTGAAATGCATTGCAATTAAGAAGATCAAAGTAAATAGAGAATGGAGGGTGCCTGTTAGCATTCATGAGGTATAGATTTCCTTGAATTGGCTAGTTTTTAACAGATCTTTTTTTGCAGATAGAAGCTCCATTGACTAAACTATTGAAGAAGACTAGCAGGCTTGCATCGACATCAAGGAAACATGATAACTTTACTTAATAAAGCAAGGAAATGTTGCACCATTATTGGCTCCACCTGATCCATTCAAGCCCTTTGTTATTCTTACTAACATTTTTTGTGCGGCTCTTGGAATAGTACTGTCACAGGATGGTAGAGTGATTAATTATGAGTACATATCCTTGGTTGAATCTTCAGACAACTTATATTCTTGAGGAAACCTATGGTCTTCCTACTAGTTATCTGATTTCCATTGTTTTAACTTTTTTCTACTCCGTTGTATTTTCAGCTTATCGAGTTCCTTGAAGAAATTTTATATTTTGTATGTTATATGGTGTTTTAAATCAATGGTCTCTTATTTTTTATGTTTTTACAATATTTGGAAGGTCTCCTTATGCCGTCCCCCAAAATTTTGGGTTTCTCCTTCTCCAGAATTTGGTGTAGCGTAAAACAAAATGGTAAACTCTTCTTATAATTCATTATTTATGGCATCGTGGTAGTCTAGTTGGATCTTGGATAAGAATTTGAATTTTGAAAGTTGATTGAGGGAAGGTTTATTGTGCTCAAAATAATCCTTGGGACTTTTATATGCTTGCAACATTGCATGCTAAAAATGCTTCCAGGAGGATGTCAAAATCAGGTTGAACCTAATGTGAAAAGGAATGGATGCTCCTAATGATTTGAAGGTGAAAATTATTAACCTGCCTATGAGATTTGAGCTGCAAACATGTGCAAAAGCTCTCAAGAGGTTACCTCTACACAATAATGAACTTGTGCCATCCTTGTCATAAGTAAATATTAGTAACAATGCAACCTCAATCCTACCCAAGGATCTAAGCCAAAATGATTTAGATGCCCAAAAGATCATATAGGTGAGACTATAAATCACAACACACGGAATCATAAAACATGACAACCAGTACAAAATTAGAGCTCTTGCCTCAACTATAACCGGAGGAGTACCAATTTCCAAGCACAAACTAGAACAGACTGATCAATGAGTTAAGACATCCAAAAACAGACAAAATTAACTTTACAAGGTGGTTGGAACAGTTCTACATGTGGCTTCTGCATCTTCATCTGCCATGCTCTTTAGAGACGAAAACTTGTAGTCCATAAGCTGAACGTGTCTCCACTGAAGGAAAACAAAAAGATACAGATGCCTGTTTAAAGATAGGTCTGTTCCATTCGTTCTTTGTTCTATACCATTTTTGAGTTTGATGGTCCGATTCATCAAACTCCAACCAATGAAGGGTTGCGATGACTCGCTTATGAACTTGCATGAATGCCTCAAAAACATCCCAAGCTCTGTCACTCTCTTACATTTTATTTTCTCAAACAGACGAACTGGGAATAGACAATACTACAAGCGCACTAGTAACTGCTCAATTATCTTAGCCTCGAACTCTGTTTGCAATAGCATCAGATAAGCCCTAGTGCATGGCTCCATTTTAACAATAACCAGCACCCCACCTCTGATCACTAATATGCTAAACATGTCGTCAACATTCCAAGATTCTGCTCCATTTAACCCTGCCTCACCTGCCATCACCTTTCCTATCACATAATGTAGCCAATCCTCCCTTTTTTCCATGATTAGCAATCTCTCCTTGCGATCTCCTGGTTTGAGATGAATTAACTTGAATTACCACTGACTTGATTGATGTGAAGAGAGTGCCACACTCTAATCTCTTAAAATGAGGCCAATGAAAAAATAAGACCCTTGAACTCCCCCGAATACAAGGACTCTATCTTACCTCTTAGTAAACATTTACGCTTTAATGTAGCTTAGGTTGAACCATTTTCAATAGTTTGTTTGGCTGTGACATAAAATATCTATTGTTGATTGCTTTGATAAACATCAAAATGTATCATATGAAAATGTTAAAATGTATCTATGAAAATGTTCCCGCTCGCACACATGCTCACACACATGTGTGTGCAACTGCATATATAACAATATGTTTATGTGCAAATTGTAGACTAAATAGTGAATGCCCCATAACCAAGTCAAAGTAGAATAAATAACAAAAGTACATCGAGAAAACACACAAAACCCTAGGCATATTGAAATTGAGGAGATGCATTGAGATGGCACTTGTATGGTTAGTGCCTACCTTCTCTCTAAGTCTCAAGGCACATGTAGAGGTGAACTAGTTGGCTTTTTAACTGTTTGTCAGATTCTACCTTCTAGGGGTGTATCCACTCAACCGTTATGGCTCATGCACACATTTAGAACTAATTTGCAGAATTCCCCAGGTCAGTGGGACTAATGGGGTATCACAGAACCCTGGGCACATTGGAACTGGGGAGACGCATCGAGATAGCACTTGTATGGGTAGTGCCTACCTTCTCTCTGAGTCTTAGTTCACATTAGATGTGAACTAGTTGGCTTTTTTAACTGTTTGCCAGATACCACCTTCAACGGGTTTATCCACTCAAGCGGCATGACTCATGCATATATTTTGAACTAATTTGCAGGATTCCTTGGGTCAGTGAGACTAATGGGGTATCACAGATTATATCCTTTGGGTGGTGCGCACCTCCAAGCAAATGCAAAACATGGGCATCTAATAATTGCACAGTTATGTTTCAGCCCTAAGCATTACTAACACAAAATCCCAAAAATTTAAATTTGTAGTTTTTCAAATAAATGCTTGTTAAACAATTAACATCGTTTACAAAACAATAAGGAAGATGATTTCTAAGAGTGGTTTAGAACCATTGCTTGATGGATAAATAAAACGGTATTTCAAATCCTTTGTAATCTGTCTTATAGTTGGTTTCAAACATAAACTGCAGACTTCAGCAACTCAAGAACAGGCCCATATTGTTTTCAGGCCGGCTATGCTGATTTTAAGAATGAAAACATTTCACAAAAAGAAGCTACGAGTTCACGGAAGAAAGAGGATTGAAGCTACAATTTTATTTTGTGGGTTGCTACTTATTTGCAATTGCTCCACTCGACCGGCATGGCTCTTGCACATATTTAGAACTAATTTGCAGAATCCCCTGGGTCAGTGTGACTACTGGAGTATCACAGATTCATAAACTGCAGACTTCAGCAGCTCAAGAACAGGCCCATATTGTTTTCAGGCCGGCTATGCTGATTTTAAGAATGAAAAATATTTCAAAAAAAGAAGCTATGAGTTCAAGGAAGAAAGAGGATTGAAGCTAATTTTATTTTGTGGGTTGCTACCTATTTGCAATTTCTCCACTCAACCAGAATGGCTCATGCACATATTTAGAACTAATTTGCAGAATCCCCTAGGTCAATGCGACTAATGGGGCATCACAGATTATATACTCTGGGTGGTGCGCACCTCCAAGCAAATTCAAAACATGGGCATCTAATAACTGCACAGTTATGTTGCAACCTCAGCATTCCTAACACAAAACGCCAAAAATAAAAATTTATAGTTTTTCAAATAAATGCTGACTAAACAATTAACATCATTTACAAAACAAAAATTACAAAACAATATGGAAGATGATTTCTAAGAATGGTTTATAATCATTGCTTGATGGATAAATAAAATGGTATTTCAAAACCTTTATAATCTGCCTTAAAGTTGGTTTCAAACATAAAACGCTGTCTTCGGAAACACAAGAGCACGCCCATATTGCTTGCAGGCCAGCTATGTTGATTTTAAGAATGAAAAGCATTTCACAAAAAAACCTACAAGTTCACAGAAGAAAGAGGATTGAAGCTACAATTTTCTTTTGTGGGTTGCTACCTATATATGGAATTGCAAATTTCAAATAGGCAGCAGTCCCCACAAGAGAAAATTGCAATACTGTAACAGGCAATGGAAATACTGGGTTATGTATAAGGTCAGCAGAGATATGAAACACACAAACCCCACAGTATTTTATTGACCCATCTGAGACTCGTATAAATTATTGGTACTTTTATTATTTTTTCTTCTTTTTTCCTGAGAAATCATGTTGCAGTTCCAATTCAAAGATAATGGGTTGCACATTCTGATAAGCTGGTGTTGCAGATTGCATTAAAATGGAGAATTAGATAATAATATCAACGTACATTGGGTGTGCTGTCAATGGATGCAGAGGCGATCAAACGTCTACATGGCATTTGAGGGTATCCAAATTTTGTGAGGAGAAGTTGTGTTGAAGTTGGATGAAACAGCGCCATATTCTCCGCTGTGAGACAGCTTCTAATGTTCTATGGTATTATATTTTATCGGTTATTTTGTTTTCATGATACAATTTATTTGTCTATTTACTTATTTTTTTAATATAAAGATATCTCACATGATGGATTGGAATTTGTGGATGAGACTGCCTCATACTCATTTGTCTTTGGGAGTGCCTAAGATTGAACTTCACAAGTTTGGGTTTAAACAAATTTTAATGGTATTTTCCACATAACTCTTCTTTCCGGGTAATAACACCATCATTTCTGGTACTAATGTAGTTTGTAATTTTTTAAAACTTATCGTATTATTTTTTATTAAATTTTAATTATTATTTTATATTTAAAAAAAATTATTGGAGTTCTTACATTGACAATGCCAATTTGTTTGTTTATGTATAAACAATATGTATTTTTATTATGACAATTTCATTATATAAGTTTATCATACATAGTAAAACAAGTTTCCAGGTGATTTTTGGAAAATGGGGAGAGTCAAGTAATATTGTTAAAAAAATAGAAATTAACAGTATGGTAAGTAGTAAGTAAATGGTAATTAGAATAGATGCTTAAAAAATATTTAAAAGTTATGTTCAATTGTTTTTTAGAAATGAAATGATAAAGAAAATTGTAAATATGAAAAGGTATATTGAAATTACATTGAATGGTAATTTAATAATTAATGTATTCTTTCGAACTTGTATGGCGAGTTGTCACTAAGCAAAGCAGTGCCAATCTTTTTCGAACATGTGTGTTGAGTTGACACTAGTAAAAGCATAATCCATGTGCATTGGGAAGGGTGCGAAGGTAGCGGGGATGGAAGGCAGTGATAAATGCTTTGAAATATTTGTGAAGTCGGGTAGAGTGAAGCTTGTGAGTTGGAGGAATTGTAAAGCACGGAAGTTTTCGGTGCAAGATGTACATCACGGAATTGTAGATGGCGAAAGTTTTGGGTGCAAGATTTATAATAGCACCAACTCGGGGATCGGCGGCTATAAAGTTGGCTAACTATGGAATTGTAGATCACCAAAGTTTTGGGTGCAAGATGTATATCACGGAAAAGGGGGAAGGAAAGTTCGGTTACGGTAGCCCAGCAACTAGGTATGAAAAGCAACGGCGGTGGGTCGGACTCCCGTAAATCGTGGTTGAATGTGTTGATTGTTTGTTAATGCCAATAAGTGAACCTATGTGGTGAGTTGTCAGTAGTAAAAGCATAATGAATGTGCATTGGGAAGCTCGGGAATGTGGCAGGGGGTTGAAGAGATCGATAAATGGTTTGAAATTTTTGTGAACCTGGGTATAGTGAAGGTTGTGGCCATAAAATTGGCTAAGTATGGAATTGTTTGCTTATTAATGCCAATGAGCGAACCTGTATGTTGAGTTGTCGATAGTAAAAGCATAGTGAATGTGCATTGGGAAGGGCGGGAATGTGGCGGGGAGTGAAGAGAGTGATAAATGGTTTGAAAGTTTTGTGAACCGGGGTCGAATTGTAAATGACGGAAGTGTTGGGTGCAAAATGTATATCACATAAGTGTTGAGTGCAACATGTATATCACGGAACAGGGGGCATAAGAATTCGATAGCGCTAAGTTGCGACCCCAACAGAGAGATAATTGACTAAGTGTTGAAAGGGACTGCGGTCGGTCGGGCTCATGATGTGACGATATAGGACCAATCCTTGAGTTCGAGAAAGTTAGGTTCAAGTTTAAAGAGATTTTGTCTATATTTATTTAAATTGTATTTATATTAATGTATCTTAATAGATTATTTGTGGTCCAAATGTAAACCATGTTCCAATATGTGGACGAATTGTAGACCACGGAAGTTTTTGGTGCAAGATGTATATCACGGACTTGTAGATGATGAAAGTTTTGGGTGCAAGATTTATAATAGCGCCAACCCGGGGGTCGGTCGGACTCCCGTAAATCGATGTTGAATGCATTTTTTGCTTATAAATGCCAATAAGCGAACCAACATGTATATCACAGAACAGGGGGCATAAGAATTCAATAGCGGTCAGTCGCGACCCCGCGGAGAGATAATTGGCTAAGTGTTGAAAGGGATTGCGGTCGGTCGGGCTCATGATGTGACGATATAGGACCAATCCATGAGTTCGAAAAAGTCAGGTTCAAGTTTAAATACATTTATTTAAATTGTATTTATATCAATGTATCTTAATAGATTATTTGTGGTCCAAATGTAAACCATGTTCCAATATGTGGACGAATTGTAGACCACGGAAGTTTTGGGTGCAATATGTATATCGTGGACTTATAGATGACAGAAGTTTTGGGTGCAAGATTTATAATAGCACCAACCCGGGGGTTAGTCAGACTCCCGTAAATCGTTGTTGAATGCGTTTTTTGCTTATAAATGTCAATAAGTGAACCAACATGTATATCACAGAACAATGGGCATAAAAATTCAATAGCGCTAAGTGTTGAAAGGGACTGCGGTCGGTCGGGCTCATAGTGTGACGATATAGAACCAATCCACGAGTTTGAGAAAGTTAGGTTCAAGTTTAAATATATTTATTTAAATTGTATTTATATTAATGTATCTTAATAGATTATTTGTGGTCCAAATGTAAACCATGTTCCAATATGTGGATGAATTGTAGACCACGGAAGTTTTGGGTGCAAGATGTATATCGTTGACTTGTAGATGACGAAAGTTTTGGGTGCAAGATTTATAATAGCACCAACCCGGGGGTCGGTCGGACTCCCGTAAATCGTTGTTGAATGCGTTTTTTGCTTATAAATGCCAATAAGCGAACCAACATGTATAGCACGGAACAGGGGGCATAAAAATTCGATAGCGCTAAGTCGCGACCACGCAGAAAGATAATTGGCTAAGTGTTGAAAGGGACTGCGGTCGGTCAGGCTCATAATGTGACGATATAGGACCAATCCACGAGTTCGAGAAAGTCAAGTTCAAGTTTAAATATATTTATTTAAATTGTAATTATATTAATGTATCTAGATTATTTGTGGTCCAAATGTAAACCATGTTCCAATATGTGGACGAATTGTACACCACGGAAGTTTTGGGTGCAAGATGTATATCGCGGACTTGTAGATGACGGAATTTTTGGGTGAAAAATTTATAATAGCGCCAACCCGGGGGTCAGTCGGACTCCCATAAATTGTTGTTGAATGCGTTTTTTGCTTATAAATGCTAATAAGCAGACCTGTGTGCTGAGTTGTTGCTAGTAAAAGCATAATGAATGTGCATTAGGAAGGACGGGAATGTGGCGGGAGTTGAACAGAGCGATAAATGGTTGAAATTTTTGTGGAC